>CM053026.1:273917195-273938106 GCA_028564925.1 Lithobates sylvaticus | reverse complement strand
CCATCCTCAAGACCCAGTAAGCCAGAGGATTTTCGGTGGGAAAGGTGTCCAAGTCTGACCTTGCCCCTAGGTATTCCTGCACCATGTATATCAGACGCTGGCGATGGTTGCTGGAACCGGTCATGCCTTGGGGCTGCGGACTAAAAAAATTGTCTGAACGCATCGGTCAGACATCCACCTTCCCCACTGCTCCTTCTGCTACTGACCAAAGCCTCAGCAACTCGTCGTCCAGGGCCAGGAGTTTGTAACCTCCCAGTCTCTGGGAACGCGTTGCACAGACCTTTCTGCAAGGCCTCCCCGGAGATGTCTCATCCTCTGCTCCCTCTACGACGGCAAGATAAGGTCCGCAACCTTACCCTTGTACGTGGATCAAGGAGAGTGGCCAGCCAGTAATGGTCCCTCTCCTTGATCCGAAGAATACGAGGATCCTTCTGCAGGCTTTGCAAGATCAGGGAGGCCATGCAACGTAGGTTAGCTAAGGTCACTGAGGACGACATGATCCGCAGCCACCTCCTCCCAGCCACGCACAAGTCCACTGGTTTCTTTGGACTGTAAATCATCCCTAAAGACTGCTGCTGCTGATGCTGAGTGCCAGGCTCTACCTCCATGCTGACACAATCCTCCTCCTCCTCCTCATCCTCTTCCTGTGTGATGGGTGGGAGAGAAGGAACACTGTCTGGATAAAAGGGGGCCTTGAGAGGCAAGGAAGTCCTCCTCTTCCTGCCTCTGTTCTGCCTCAAGTGCCCTGTCCATTATTCCACGCAGCGTATGCTCCAACAGGTGGACAAGAGGTACAGTGTCACTGATGCATGCACTGTCACTGCTCACCATCCTCGTGGCCTCCTCAAATGGTGACAGGACAGTGCATGCATCCCTGATCATGCTCCACTGGCGTGGGGAAAAAATCTGAGCTCCCCTGACCCTGTCCTGGTGCCGTAGTCGCACAGGCACTCATTGATGGCCCTCTGCTGCGTGTGCAGTCGCTGCAGCATGGCCAACGTTGAGTTCCACCTGGTGGGCATGTCACATATAAGGCGGTTCTTGGGCAGGTTCAACTACTTTTTCAGCTCCGCCAGCCGAGCACTGGCATTATATGATCGGCGGAAATGCACACAGACTTTCCTGGCCTGCCTCAGGACATCCTGTAAGCCTGGGTACCTGCCCAAGAACCGCTGCACCATCAGGTTAAGGATGTGAGCCATACAGGGCACATGGGTCAGCTGTCCCTGTCGCAGGGCAGAGAGGAGGTTGGTGCCATTGTCACAAACCACCATTCCTGGCTTAAGCTGGCGTGGGGTCAACCACCTCTCGGCCTGCCCCTGCAGAGCTGACAGAACCTCTGCCCCAGTGTGGCTCCTGTCCCCCAAACACACCAGCGCAAGCACAGCATGGCATCTTTTTGCCTGCGTACTTGCGTAGCCCCTTGGACGCCTATGGAGCACCGCTGGTTCCGAGGACAGAGCACTCGAAGAGGCCATGGAGGAAGAAGAAGAGGAGGGGGTGGAGGAGAGAGGTGTGTCACAACCAGTAGTAGCATTTTGGAGGCGTGGTGGCGGAACAACCTCCAACACTACTGCACCTTGTCCTGCATCCTTCCCAGCTGCCAAAAGAGTGACCCAATGGGCCATGAAAGACAGGTAACGTCCCTGTCCATGCCTGCTGGACCATGATTCAGCGGTAATATGCACCTTACCGCTGACCGCCCTGTCCAGCGAGGCCAAGACATTGCCTTCCACATGCCGGTAGAGAGCCGGAATCACCTCCCGTGAGAAAAAGTGGCAATTGGGAACCTGCCACTGAGGAACCGCACATTGAACAAACTCACGGAAGGGGGCCGAGTCTACCAACTGAAAAGGCAGCAGTTGAAGTGCTAGCAGTCAACCGCTGGGCATGTGGATGGCTGGGAGTAAACTTCTTTCGACGGTCCAGCAGCTGGGGCAGGGAAATTTGCCTGGTACAATCGGACGTCGGTACAATCGGACGTCGGTGTACTGCTAGCAGAGTGCCCACAAGTACTTGGCTGTGACACACCTAATTCTACACCTTCATTCCTCTCAGTGCAGCTTTCAGAGAGGACTGAAGGTATAGTGGGGTTGGAGATCCCAGATGATGAGGAGCAAGGAGAGGTCCACTTTGTTCTTTGGTGTGGGTCTTTAAGGTGCACTTGCCAACAAACTGCATGGCAGGTCAACATATGTCTGGTCATGCTTGTGGTGCCCAAGCGGCTGATGTTTTGGCCACGCGAGATACACTTGAGACATATGTTGCAAATAGCAGCGGTGCGATCTGATGCACTCGTCTCAAAAAAGGCCCACACCAAAGAACTTTTGTAATAACGTGCAGAGGCAGCGCCCTGCACAGGCGGAGCTCTGCGGTGTGATTCAGTTGGTGTGCTGGCCTCAAGCTGGCCCCCGGAGGGCATCCTGTCTCGTTGAAGATGTGCCTCCTCTCTCCGTTCAGGCACCCACGTGGTGTGAGTGACCTCATCATCACCTCCCTCTTCACCACTGGAGCAAACCTGGCAGTAAGCTGCAGCTGGTGGAACATGACTGCCAGATTGCTGTCCTTGAGCAACCCCTCTCTCTGCACTCACGCTACTGCCTTCCTCTAGCTGGGTATCATCATCGGAGCCTTCTAAAACGCTGGGCATCCTCCTGGAGCATGTACCCAACCCTGTGCTCAAACAGTTCGGGGGACTCCTCAGGAGGACATGGTGGGTCTAGGGAAGGGGTGCCTGATGACATAGAGTACGCGTTGGCAGCTGCTTTGCCAGTACCCTGAGCCTGGGTGAGAGAGGATGAGGAGGATGAGGAGGGCTTGGTCATCCACTCTACCAAGCCTTCGGCATGATGCGGCTCAACATGTCCAGCTGCCGAAAATAAGGACAAGCGTGTCCCATGGCCACGTGCTGATGACGATGCACCGCGTCCACGACCAGCACTGTTGTCTCTAGACACAGAGCCTGCTTGCCCTGTTTTCTTGGCTCGTGACTGTCTGCCTCTCCTTGTTGGTCTTCCAGACATTGTAATGGGTAGTGTATATTGTGCTGGAGTCACACAGCACACACACTAACTCCTGCAGATGGCTGCCTTAGATGACAACAGGGCAGAAGGGCAGATACAGGGTGAGGTGGTTTAGTGTGCTGTGCTATACTCACACAGCACACATACACACTAACTCCTGCAGATGGCTGCCTTAGATGACAACACGGCAGAAGGGCAGATACAGGTTGAGGTGGTTTAGTGTGCTGTGCTATACTCACACAGCACACACACACTAACTCCTGCAGATGGCTGCCTTAGATGACAACAGGGCAGAAGGGCAGATACAGGGTGAGGTGGTTTAGTGTGCTGTGCTATACTCACACAGCACACACACACACTAACTCCTGCAGATGGCTGGATTGGTAGAGAACAGCACTGAGAAGAACACACTATCCTGCCTATTTTTCCTCTATCCCTACACTTTCCCCACAAACAAAGGCTAAGAAGAATACACTATCCCTGCCTACTTTTCCTCTTTGCCTAGAATTTCCCCACAAAGAAATGATTTAAATACACTGTGTACATGTACAGTACACTATCACTGTTCCTCAAGCCGGAACACACTACACGAGGCCGCCGGCGCGGCGGCTTTATATAGTGTAGGGCGTGTACTAAACCCCCTGAGCTATAATTGGCCACAGGCATCCTGCCTGTGGCCAATTATTGCTCTCCTCGCCGCTGGCTCTATGATTGGCCAAGCATGCGGGGTCACAGTGCATGCTTGGCCAATCATCAGCCAGCAATGCACTGCGACTGGCGCAGTGCATTATGGACCGTTCGCATCACGCAAATTTGATGCGAACGGCCCTCAGAGTTCTGCCCTCGACGAGTGGACGAACGGCCGATGTTCGATTCGAACATGGGTTTGAATCGAACACCGGGCCCATCCCTAATGGCTAATATTGCCCCTTTGTCTCCCTTACATGAAATCTATCGAATCCCACTGTGGGCCACTATTGATCTTGTGGACTCCTACCCTGTACCTCTATCTTTCCTACCTTGGCTTCCCCCTATCCACCGCCAAATACGTTAGGACCTTATTTACTGCACTCTATACATCTCTGGGATTCAGTAAAATGTTCTGCCGGGCTGATATCCTCTCATCTACCTTTGCATTGCCTCCTCTATCGCCCACTTTTTCCCCCGGGGCTAGATGACCCGAGACAATTCTCCTGGTGGACGGACAATGGTTTTGTTGACATTCACTCCCTTCTCACTCCCACCAGAATTTTGACATTCAATGCCCTTAGATCCTCTTACCAGTATCTACAACTTCATAATTTTAGTTTACCCCCTATGCTTTAACTCCATTTGAGAGTCTTTGTCGGTCTTGGCTCAATTTCCCTGGCCTTATTTCATTCATTTTTTTCCTCAATAATTTCCTCTAGAAGACCACCGTTGCGGCCCTACCACCTTCAATGGGAAAGTGAATAGGAGAAGAGGTTGGACCCACAGGACTGGCAGATCATGACCCTAGCACTTTCTAAAAGCTCTAAGAATGTACTTATACTGGAGAATGCTTGTAAGGTATTGCATAGATGGTATTATATGCCAGCCAGGCTGACTCGCTTCATTCCAGCTTATTCTCCACTCCAAGGATGTTCACAGGTGGGTACTATGGCACATATCTGGTGGTCTTGTCTGAAGGTGTGCAGACTATGGGTCAGGGTTTATGCTCTCCTTCGCACTTTACTCCATACTGACCTTAAAAAAGATCCATATGGTGCCCTTCTTTGCAAACCAATTGCTGAACTGCTTTGTCCACAACGGCAGCTGGCTCTGCATCTCTGTACTGCTATTAATTATTGCGAAATCTTGGAAATCCCCCATACTTAATTTTGAAGGTGTCAAAAACCACATGAATGACATTATGGTCAATGAAAAATTTCCAGCCATAGTTTCTGACACCCATTAAAAATCCTGTATTGCTCAAGCCCAGCCCCCTCGATTTGATAATACTCTCCTTTCGATTTAGTGATCTCCCGGCGCAATCCTTGCGGTACTCCTCTTTATTCTCTCTCCCTTTTCTTTTTTTTTCCTCATTTTTCTGTTTCTTCTTTCTCGCGTCTTCTGATTTTTATCTCTTTTTGCACTACAAGTTTATCTGGCCAGCAGGCAGTCCTGTTTTAGATAGTTACTTTATTTGCATTTCTTTTATGATTCTGTTTATCGTATTATTTCTAGGCCCTTTATTAGTTGGCTATATGTGTAGTTATACCCAACCGTATGGTTGGTTGGTTTCATATGCTTTATTGTGACATGACTTGGAATAATTTTGAGTGCACCTATTATAATGTTATATGCTAATGCGGTAAGCCTTGAATGTGTACTTCTACTTGATTTATACTCAATTGTTATGCATTGTAACTATCCACTTGTTGGCTCTGTCTGTTCAACCGATTATTAATAAAACCTTTTGTAAAAAAAAAAAATATATATATATATATATATATATATAGATAGATAAATGGGCAAGCATGAAACACTGGTCCAGTTTACAGACCCAGAAATGTGTTCCTCTTTGACTAGAAGCAATATTTAAACTATAGCTACAAGCAAACTGTTTTTAGGGATATTCCCTCTCTCCGACTCACCAAGAGTGAAAATGAAAGAAAATCCCAAATTTCTGTTTTGCCACTAGAACAAGAATAGAGGAGAAGTTTTCCAATGGTTACCCTGGTGACAATAAGGAATCTTCTCACTTCAGAGGGATTTCCTTTCACTTCCTATTGTCGCTAAGGAAGATGTAAAGGGAAATCTCCCTATTGTGACACGGATGGCTAAAAAAATAAACCAAAACGAAAAGAAAAAGTTTATTTTTTAATATATAAGGCTAGACAGAAAGTAAAAAGCCTTGCTGAGTCATGTATAAGTATGAAATTAAGGACTCAGGCATTAATCACGACCAAGTCACAAAATAGACATATTGTTATCCAAAATAGATTATTCCAGCAAAAGTCAGGCAAAGAAAACTGACATTTAGGAAACAATCACACCATGACATGTGGAAAAATTGCAGTTTAAGCCTACAGGACACCCGACTACTTTATGACTTATGTACGACTCGTATCAAGGATAAGCCACCCAACAGAAGAAGGAAGGAGAGGGGCAAGGAGGAAAAGGAAAGAAGAGAAAAAAAGAGAAAAAGAGCAAGGTAACAATGCTCTGGGCTCTGTGCAGGCGACCGCACAGCTACAGCTGAAACAAGTGATGATTAGAGCCAAAGATAGCCAGGTCCAAGCTACAAATATAGTCAGAAATCAGAATCCATGTATAGTTACCAGGATCCCAATGTATCATAATGGGCTTTAGTTCTCTCATGCAACTGAGCTGTCAGATCCTCAATGTCTGTTACATGGCCTAATTCCTCAACCCATTTGGTAATTGTAGATCCAGTCACAGATTTCCACTAGCATGATATCACCGCACAAGCTGCAAGTAGGAACGATTGAAGGAGACCCTTCAATGCAAAAAGAGCCATTTGAGGTGTACAGTTATGTCACACAAGGTGGCTTGGCAGAATATAGTAGAGACATTAGTCCAAAAGGGACAGATACCAGGATAGTCCCACCATATACACCATAGGGTAGTCTTACCTCCCCTGCATCTCCAACAGGTATCCGGAATGGAAGGTATCATCGCTTGTAGCACAGGCAGGGATCTATACCATCGAGTTAAAAGCTTGAAGCTCCTTTGCTGTACCAAGGAGGCCACTGTGAGTTTAAGGGTGAAAGGTGTAAGAAGCTCAGAGAGAGAGAAAGCGCAACTAGGTTTCCTTGCCCAATGGTAAGTCCACAGATATATGGATTTTTACAGATGGCAACCTCAAAGTGTTGAATAGCTAGAATATAAAGATTTGGAGACAGGGGATAGCATTGATTGGTGCCATTACATACTGTATATGGACATGAGGTGACAAAACCTAATCCTGGAAGTTTGATGGTGATAAAAAGTCTGAATCCTTGAGAGCATAACAGGGAGTATACCTATCTGGGCCAAAGTGAAGAACAGGAAGGACCAACTGGGATGATCAAATGCCTTTTCTGCATCTACAGATAAAAGACACAAATAATTCTTATGCAGTTGAGCGTATCAAAGAAGTGTCAACGTTTTTATGGTATTGTCCCTTGCTTTATTGGGGATAAACTCTACCTGTTCTCTATGGATCAATCAGGGAATAAATAGGGTGAGTTTCGAAGCTACAATTTTAACATAAATCTTCAGGTCTACATTAATAAGAGACATGGGTCTATAACTGGAGCATTGGACGAATCCGTATTTGGCTTGAAAAGGAGAGTGATATGGGCTTCTTGGGTTTAATCAGTGAAGTGACAATCAGATGAATGGCAATAAAGGTGGTTGTCAACATGGGGGTAAGGTCTGCACAAAGGGATTTATAGAAACAGCTGGTAAACCCACGAGGGCCAGAGATTTTACCCGCAGGAAGTGATTTAATATCTTTGAGAATTTCTTTGGTGAAGGGGGCTGCCAGAGCATCCACAGCATAAGGATCGAGGGTGTCCAGGGTAGGGTGGGTAGTGTCTGCAATATAAGAACTCAGATGAGACATTACTTGTGGATTCAAAGACCTCTCAATTGCATATGAAATATTATAGAAATCACAGTAATAAGCGTGGAAGGCTTAGGCAGTTTAATCAGACTAATGGACAAGCTGGTTCACAGTCTTTCTTACCTTGGATATAAAAGTGCATGAGACACATTTGTCCCAGTGTTCGTAAAGATGTTATAAAGGTTTTCTAAGTTTCAGGGCACTTTGATTAAGTAGCTCCAATAAAGCAGTACATTTCTGCAATAATTCCTGAGAAACCGACCTATCGAGTATGGCTTTATGTGCAAGTTCCAGTATATGGATCTTTTAAAAGAAGATTAGTCAGAGTTAACGATTTCTCTTTTTTAATACGGGACCCATGGGCTATCAGCACACCTCACAACATGCACTTAAGCCTGGGTTCACATGACAGCGGTGTGAAAAATCACATGTGATTCAGACAGGAATCAGACCGGATTCTTTGCAGTACAAGTTGAGCCCAATTGTTTTGTATGGCTCATTTCACACCGCAACCGCGCAAAAAAGGTGCAGTCATCTTTTTTTGTCACACTGCGTTCACACCCATGTGATCCGATTCTTGCAATCGCACTGCATTTTGCAACATGTTTCAGGGTATCGTTAATTAAACATTGTCACCAGTGCATGAACAAAGTACAATTTCAAGATTGGCTGCATTTTCCACATCGCATATATGTGACCCGGGGCTAAGGGCTTCCCATTTAATGGGGGCAGGAGTGGTATCAGATGAGTGGGACACAGGAAATAAATAATTTCTGTGGAGAATGCATTTTGGACCGTAGAATCTGCGAGAAGGGTGTTATTAATGGACCAGCAGGGAGTACTCACAGGCATATGAGGCATTATTATAGTAATATATAATGGGGAATGGTCGGACCAGATCCTAGGGACCGGGTACCACCCCAGTAAGATACAAAAAGGTGGTCTATTCCGCTATATGTACCATCGGACGCAGAATAGCAAGAATCATCTTTAGTTGTCAGATGCAAAACACGTCAAAGATTGATCAATTGAAAGCGATGGAGTCTGTTTCATAGTAAATTGATGTCTATGAACATGATACAAAATTTGGGATCTCTGATTGGGAACTTTGAGGTTCATTGGGTTAAGCGAACAAACTTTAAGAGATGCCATCTAGAAAAATGTAAGGTCACAGAAGTATGCCTCAACTACAAACCACATCACCGGACCACGTGCCCAGAACAGAAGGGGGTTAGAACAACAAATTTTTTGGAGCTCCCTGCTGGCCTAGGAGTGTGACCCCGCCCCCCTCTGACGTCATGGGGACAGCCATAGGGAAGTCCCATGACGTCCCCATGCGTCAGAGGGGGGCGGGGTCACCAGGTGGCCCCGCCCTCTGTTATAAAAGACCTGTCAGACGCAGCGAAGCCTCACACAGCGGGAGCCTCCCATTGCGCGGAGCGGCCCAAGAAGAGACACCGACGCCATGGAAGAAGATGCCGGACGAGAAGACCAGAGCAAGAAGAAGCGGATCGGAGGAAGAAGAAGATGCTGGAAGGAGAAGATGAAGAAACCGAAGGATGAAGAAAGGAAGAAGGAAGAAGACCAGAAGAAAGAAGATGAAAGAAGATTTTAATAAAGGAATTGTCAAAGACCGTCTCCTGTCATTTTTACAATTTTTGTCACTTTTTTGGTGGAATGGTAGGGGTACTTTTGTACCCCCTTACCATTTCACACGGGGGGCGGGATCTGGGGGTCCCCTTGTTAAAGGGGGCTTCCAGATTCCGATAAGCCCCCCGCCCGCAGACCCCCACAACCAATGGCCAGGGTTGTGGGGAAGAGGCCCTTGTCCTCATCAACATGGGGACAAAGTGCTTTGAGGGGTCACAGACCCCCAAAGCACGCTCCCAATGTTGAGGGCATGTGGCCTGGTACGGTTCAGGAGGGAGGGGGGGCCGCTCTCGTCCCCCCCCCTCTTTTCCTGCGGCCTGCCAGGTTGCATGCTCGGATAAGGGTCTGGTATGGATTTTGAGGGGGACCCCATGCCATTTTTTTTTTTGGCCGGGGTTCCCCTTAAAATCCATCCCAGACCTGAAGGGTCTGGTATGGATATTTAGGGGGACCCCTACGTAATTTTTTTTTAAATTTGAAGAGGGGTTCCCCTTAATATCCATAGCAGACCTGAAGGGCCTGTTAATTGAATTTTGGGGGGACTTTTTATCAATGACTTATATTTTATCAATGACTTTCAATGAATGACTGTTCTCTGTGTTACGGGAGCCGGCAATTCATTAGCTGCCTTAAGCCCCATACACACGGTCGGAAAATCCGACCACCAAATCCATCGGATTTGGTCCGACGGATTTAGTCCCACACTGGTGTTGCATACACACGGTCGGACAAAGTTGTCGGAAAATCTGATCATTCTGAACGTGGTGACGTTTGTTGCCTACGGCGGGACTACGTAGAGGCTAGTAGCCAATAGCTTTGGTCTTGTAATGTGATCTGAGCATGCGTGGCACTTTGTCCGTCGGAATTCGCTACACACGATCGGAATTGGTGTGATCGGACTTTGTTGTCGGAAAATTTTTAGAGCAGGAGATACAACTTTGTCCGTCGGACAATCCGATGGAAAATGTCCGATGGTGCCTACACACGGTCGGAATTTCCGACAACATTGTCCGATAGGACAGAATCCATCGGAAAATCCGACCGTGTGTATGGGGCTTTAGATGACACAACAGGCCAGAAGGGTAAAGGTGGTTTAATGTGATACTGCAATGCTGTACTAACAGCACGCACACACTACACTAATCCCCAGAATCACAGCAGATAATGTCAGACTCAGCAGAATGAATAATGTCACTAACACCATCATGTTCCTACCGCCGGAACACACTACATGAGGCCGCTGGCGCGGCGGCCTTATATAGTGTGGGGCGTGTACTAAACCCCCTGAGCTGTAATTGGCCACAGGCATCCTGCCTGTGGCCAATTATTGCTCTCCTCGCCGCTGGCTCTATGATTGGCCAAGCATGCGGGGTCACAGTGCATGCTTGGCCAATCATCAGCCAGCAATGCACTGCGACTGGCGCAGTGCATTGTGGGCCGTTCGCATCACACGAATTTGATGCGAACAGCCTACATAGTTCTGGGCTCGACGAGCGGACGAACGGCCGATGTTCGATTCGAACATGGGTTCAAATCGAACACCGGGCCCATCACCTAGTGGCCAGTGAGAAGGTCTTTTCGAGTCTGTAAGAGGTCACAGGAGTCCATTGGTCAGGAATAGAGTTTTCTTGAAACTGGAGACAAGGTGGGTCCAGCCACATTTCCAATTCCATGGATCCCTGTTGCAGAGCCTTAGTAAAGAAGGGCAAGTTTTCAGGCGAATGAAGGAAAGTAGTCTTGTCATTTCTGTGTACCGCTAGATGAAAGCGATAACCCCAGCTATATAATATATGTACTTTTCTCGTAAAAAACGTGTGAGCGCTCCAATTAGGTATACAGGCCAGTGGTGCAGCAGCCCTTACGCAGCTCTTACATAGTTTTACTGTTATTTTTACTGTAATGTGTAGTATTTTTAGGAAGTTGCTTATTGGCTAGGTTGGGTTTTTCATTATGTAAATTAAACTGTAGTGGTTTGTGGAGGCAACAAAGGAAGTGCAGTAACAGTGTAAAGCAGAGTGGGGGACTCAGGATCAGCAATGGGTCACTAAGCTGCTTATTTAGCAAAAGCTTCTAGAACCTGCATTAAGAATCTTTAACAGAAAAGGTCTAAAATCATAGCTATTCAGTAGTCTTCTCAGTAAATTGACCCTGTGGAGAGAAAAATATTGGTGCTTCCATTGCAGCCAAGTTCCAGGACTGTCATTCCAATCCTGGCTTTTATGATCTAGTGAGTCAGTGATCTAGAACAAGCACAGATTCTACCCCTAAATCATTTTTAGAACTGTATACAGTGCCTTGAAAAAGTATTCATACCCCTTGAAAAACGTAAATGTATATAATTGGGATTTTATGTGATAGACCAACACAAAGTGGCACATAATTGTGAAGTGAGGAAAATGATAAACGGTTTTCAATTTTTTTTACACATAAATATCTGAAAATTGTGGCGTGCATTTGTATTCAGCCCCCTTTAGGCCCGGTTCAGACTGCTGCAATGTCCGAGATCGGATATGATTCGCACCGCACTGCAGTGCAAATCATATGCGATCTCTGTGCAATGCGATTTCAGCCATACAGAAAGTATGGCTGAATTCGCATCGCATTCGGCCCAAACTCGTACAGGACCCTTTTTTTGGTCCGCAGCAGAATCGGATCGCATGGGTGTTCTCACCATGCGATCCGATTCCTGTCCGAGTTTGCAGATCGCACTGCGATATGCGAACTGATTTGAGGGTGTCATTAACATTTAACTGACACTCCCAGCAGCTCGCATAGGGCAGTGTGAACTGCCACCGGGAGACATGCGATGCAGGAACTCGCAGTAGATTCGCAGTGTTCCCGCATCGCAGCAGTCTGAACCGGGCCTTACTCTGATACCCCTAATTAAAATCTAGTTGAGCCAATTGCCTTCAGAAGTCACCTAATTAGTACATAGAGTCCACCTGTGTGTAATTTATTCTCAATATATACAGCTGTTCTGTGAAGCCCTCAGAGGTTTGTTAGAGACCCTTAGTGAACAAACAGCATCATGAAGGCCAAGGAACATACCAGACAGGTCAGGGATTAGAAGTTATAGAGAAGTTTAAAGCAGAGTTATTAAAAACATTTCCCAAGCTTTGAACATCTCATGGAGCACTGTTCAATTCATCATCCAAAAATGGAAAGAGTATGACACAACTGCAAACCTACCAAGACATGGCCATCCACTTAAACTGACAAGCCGGGCATGGAGAGCATTATTTAGAGAAGCAGCCATGGTAACTCTGGAAGAGCTACAGAGATCCACAGCTCAGGTGAGAGAATTTGTCCACAGGACAACTATTAGTGGTGCACTCCACAAATCTGGCCCTTATGGAAGAGTGGCAAGAGGAAAGCCACCGTTGAAAGAAAGCCATAAGAAGTTCAGTTTGCAGCTTGCGAGAAGCCATATGGGGGACACAGAAAACATGTGGAAGAAGGTGCTCTGGTCAGATGAGACCAAAATTGAATTTTTCGGCCCAAAAGAAAAACGCTCTGTGTGGCGGAAAACTAACAGTGCACATTATCCTGAACACACCATCCCCACCATGAAACATGGTGGTAGCATGAATAATGTTGTGGGGATGCTTTTCTTCGGCAGGGACAGGGAAGCTGGTCAGAGTTGATGGGAAGATACAGGTCAATCTTAGAAAAAAACCTGTTAAAGTCTGCAAAAGACTTGAGTACCATACAAATAAGAAACATGTGTGACGTGTGAATACAAATAAACACAATAATAAAGTAGAAAAAAATACTTGTATAACACATATGACGTGTAAACAAAATAAAGTCCAGATACAACTCAATGAATGGGGGTGAACCCAGGGGAAATGAACAACAAATAATAAAAAGTCCAAATCAATCAAGTAAAACACTGATGTCAGCGGATCCCTGTGGCTGATTCTGGAGCGTAGAAAGGCTGGACAGGGATGTCTTATACAACTTGATAGATGGTATAAAGAGATTGGATACTCTTACCGCAATGGTTGGATACAACTGCCATACGACATTGGATGGCACCGGATCAGGCAGGCAGAAACCGAATCACGGACAGCACGACCGATGAACCTCGTACACCCAAGCTGGGAGATCCCAAACGGTCCACTCGATAAAATCCCAAAGGCAATGGAAAGGATACAAAACCAAAAAAGACGGAAGCGACTCCGATGGTGCAGGTCAAAAGGTAAGTAAAATTTATTCATTATGCATGTGACAAATAAAATCTCGAGAGTAAAAAATACATATAAAAGGATCAGCAATGTGAGAAACACGAGATAGCTGGTCCGACGCGTTTCGACACAATTCGGTCTTCTACTGGGGCATATCTCTGAGAGTAATGCCCCAGTCGTGCTGTCCTTGATTCGGTTTCTGCCTGCCTGATCCGGTACCATCCAGCGCAAGAGGTTTAGCGCACAAGCCTACATGATACAATGTCGTATGGCAGTTGTATCCAACCATTGCAGTAAGAGTATCCAATCTCTTTATACCATCTATCAAGTTGTATAAGACATCCCTGTCCAGCCTTTCTAAGCTCCAGAATCAGCCACAGGGATCCACTGACATCAGTGTTTCACTTAATTGATTTGGACTTTTTATTATTTGTTTTTCACTTCCCCTGGCTTCACCCCCATTCATTGAGTCTTATCTGGACTTTATTTTGTTTACATGTCACATGTGTTATACAAGTATTTTTTTCTACTTTATTATTGTGTTTATTTGTATTCACATGTCACACATGTTTCTTATTTGTATGGTATTCACTTTTTACGCATTGTGTTTACTTTAGCGCTACATTTTTTATACCTATTTTTTGAGACTTTGTTTGTTTTGTATGTTAGCTGCTTTATTTTTCACACATAAGGTTAGCGCAGTTTTTTCCCCAATTCACTGCAAAAGACTTGAGACTGGGGCGGAGGTTCATCTTCCAGCAGAACAACGACCCTAAACATACAGCCAGAGCTACAATGGAATGGTTTAGATCAAAGCATATTCATGTGTTAGAATGGCCCAGTCAAAGTCCAGACCTAAATCCAATTGAGAATCTGTGGCAATACTTGAAAATTTGCTGTTCACAGACCCTCTCCATCTAATCTGACAGAGCTTGAGCTATTTTCCAAAGAAGAATGGGCACAAAATTGACTCTATAGATGTGCAAAGCTGGTAGAGACATACCCAAAAATTGCAGCAAAAGGTGGTTCTACAAAAGATATTTAAAAACAGAGGGTACAATCAGCGCAAAAATATATGATATAGTATAAAACACAACCCCCGACGTATGCAAGCTAAACACTAAATAGAATTTTCACAAAAATCCAAAATGACAAATGTTATA
The DNA here is from genome assembly GCA_028564925.1 of Lithobates sylvaticus. NCBI lineage: Eukaryota > Metazoa > Chordata > Amphibia > Anura > Ranidae > Lithobates > Lithobates sylvaticus. The sequence continues at coordinate 273,923,492 of CM053026.1, read as the reverse complement.
TCAGGGTATAAGTGCAGCGCAAACCAAACAATCCAAAACGTTGATAAACAACAAGTCCCAGAATCTAATGTCAGTGCAATAATGAGAGTAAGTACAAAGAGTTGATGGACAACATGTCCCAGAAAACCTTCACCAGTGATGATATAATCCACAGTAGGTGACAGTCCCCCCACCTCCGATCTTATTTTCTACTCTCACCTTAAGGCATGGACTCCTGAACTAACAGGGAGTCATGCAAGCAGATTCCAATATATCAATGGGTTGAAACGAATTACACACTCCTTTCCAGACTCTTCGAAACTCAGTAAGGGCGCCAGACCATAAATGATAAAAAAAAAGGAGTAGATCTAAGTGCTTACTGTATAATATTAAAATATTATACAGTAAGCACTTAGATCTTCTCCTTTTTTTATCATTTATGGTCTGGCGCCCTTACTGAGGTTCGAGTAGTCTGGAAAGGAGTGTGTGATTCGCTACAAAAGATATTGATTGAATGCAAATGCACACCACACTTTTCACATATTTATTTGTAAAAAATTCTGAAAACCATTTATCATTTTCCTTCCACATCACAATTATGTGCCACTTTGTGTTGGTCTAATGGTCTACCAGATAAAATCCCAATAAAATACATCTACGTTTTTGGTTATAACATGACAAAATTTTGAAAATGTCAAGGAGTATGAATACTTTTTCAAGGCAGCCATGCAGAGAGAATGACATAATCTAAAATGCAGTGCAATGTTCTCTCCTGTGTCACTTCTCAAGTTTCACCTGTTGGAGAAGATAGGGAGAGGCAGAAGTTGATTTGTGCATTGCTTTTTTTCAACATATTGTAACAGTATTTAACTTTATACAGATGATAGGAAAAATAGGCATTGAGGGTTATTTACGAAAGGCAAATCCACTTTGCACTGAAAGTGCACTTGGAAGCGCAATCGCTCTAAATCTAAGGGGTAGATCTGAAATGAGTGGAAGCTCTGCTGATTTTATCATCCAATCATGTGCAAGCTAAAATGCTGTTTTTTAATTTCCTTGTATGTCCCCCTCGGATCTACAGCGACTGCACTTCCAAGTGCACTTTCAGTGCAAAGTGGATTTTCCTTTAGTAAATAACCCCCAATGTTTGTTAGTGCTGCTGTTATGGATAAAGAATGTGAGGAGTTGTGCAAGTTACTGATACTTTGGTGCTTGACTTGGCTGTCCATTATGGTGTTACCATTTTCAAATCCTGATTTAGTTGATGTGGTGCATCATTTCCGCAGCCAATTAACTAGTTAATCTAATAGGAAGTAAAAGACAAAAAAACCTTCCTTGGCCATTTCCATTGCTCCAGATATCAGTAATGACATGCACAGTGGGAATTTCATGAACCATGCTACTTTGCCAAAGACATGCGCACAAGGTTCAGTCTTTTTTGAGAAACAGTTGCAGCCCAGAGTACATATTACATATTCTTTTTCTTAAAGAGTAACTGCAGTCTGCTCACATCATTTGTAATAAAAACATCTTTACCATTCTGAAGCTTCCCTCCAACCACTTTGCATATTTTATATATACTGGGATTCTGTACTCGCCTTATATGCTGCAGAAATCCCCCTCCACTGAGTCTGGCTGCAACCATTTTAACTGTGGGCAGCTGAAGCTGCTGCTTGTTCCACTTCCTGGATTTACACAGAGGCACACCTCCAGCTCTGCAGCTCTCATTTGCCCTCTTATGACTCTTCCCCCTCTTCCTTCCTGGGAAACTCTCACAAGAGTGAGATAGAGAGCTGTGCATGATTTCATAAACCTAGGCTTTTTACTAGACACGAAACAGGAAGTGGGCTGTATAAGGTATTTACTTGAATAAAAAAAAAAAAAAAAAATTATTATCCAAAGTTAAAACAACAAGGGCAGAAGATTTAATAGATAGAAAGTTGAAAAAATGACTGAAGGTCCACTTTAAGGTAAATATAATGAGTAATTGACACAGCAGTGACTACACCACTGGCATCCACCACGTCCTGGAAGTGACGCCATCCCTTGGCTCTCTGTGTGTTCCAGATCAAGGAAGTGTCGGCAACTACCGGTGCAGCCTGCTCTGAGCCATCAGCGGGAAGCCTCATGGATGTACCCTCTCCACGGACACCCTTCCATTTGTACCCAATGCCTGTGTTACTTCACTCTTGTGAGTACCTACTTTCATTTGTGCAATAAATTCACTCTTATACTACACGTAGATTGACACCTGTGCTTTATCCCCAGCTGTTCCAGAAGTTGCTTCTTACTTTCCACTGGGCTGCCTCTCCAGATGCTATAACATGGACTATATGGACTTTCATTAGTCAATTTTGACCATTACTATTCACCTATGATGTCCAACAGGCTGGCGTGCTAACACTCAGCTTGATGAAAGCGCCGACTTATCTATGTGTGTATCTTCATCAGTGAATGACTGGGGAAATATTTCTGTTGCCTGTTCAGGCAATGCGTAAAGATGGAACAGAAGAAGATGGAGAAGGGCTGGGTAACAGGCACTCAAGATGATAATATCCTCTTGGCAGAGCTACTGCCTGATTGACAGCACACAGCTGAGTCCCGGAGCCAGCTGCACCCACCTACTCAACAGCCCAGTGCTTCAATGAGCGCTGGAGGAACAGAGTGGAGAGCGATGAGTGACAGTCACTGATCTCCCCTGGGTGAGCACTCAGTGATTAACGATCTTGAGATTGCATAGTTCTCAGTGTCTGAGCTTGTGTGGGACAGTCGCAGTATCAAACAGACTGCATGAAGGTGATTATGATGTTTTTTTTTTTTTTTATACATCCCGTACTTCTTCTTTAAATTCGGGCAAAGGCTGCACTATGTTTGATCTTGAAAAGTAAAGTCTAGTCTTGCATATGCTCCAGAGCTGCCTTCTTTAGAAGCAGCTTTGCTTTCATATATTTGTATTGTCTTTTATTAGTCAAAAACTGTATCATTCATTATCCACACCACCTGAGTGGCTGCTTATACACAGTATTACTGGAGTCTAGTGCTCTTTGCTCCATCACCTTTCCCTACACCTACACCCAACAACACAATCACTGTCAGACAAAAATAGTTTGAATTGCAATGCTTTCCCACTACTCATTACTGGATAAGGTGGCAGCGTTTTCCAGTGCCGCTTCTACTGGTTCACTTCTTTTTAGACAGTGATATGTTTTTAGTTACTCTTCACAAGTATGCATTATAATTGTATTGGACTTGACAGCCCCTATAAGAAAGTGAGTGTCTTATTTACTCTGATTTTCAAGAGACTAAGGATGAGCTCCGGCATGTTCGCACAGCCCACGTGCAGAGCCCGCCAGGAAGTCGCGCTAATCACAGGCAGTGAGACATTTCCCGATCTCTGCAGCCGCGCATCGGGACAATGTCTCACTGCCTGTGATTAGCGCAGCGCCGACTTCCTGGCGGGCTCTGCACGTGGGCTGTGCGAACACGCCGGAGCTCATCCTTACAAGAGACTTTGGAAAGAGCTAAGGAACAATGTGATCAGTATCTGTTGACCAACAGTGAATTATTTATTTACAAGTAGACATGTTGTGATCCAGATCTATAAGCCTTGAAACACGGATGAATGTCTGTTCTTACTGGGGTTTTAGATATAGGTGAGCCACTATGCTCTGTAATCACTGTAAAGACTGGTCTATGGGAGCAAGCATTGCTGGATTTTAAGACTTGTGATAACTTGCTGCAATCAACTTTTAATGGTGGCCATATTTAAAAAAGCAAAAGTGCACACAAAAGTGAAGTTGTATTTATTGAAACGGTTTCAGGACTTTCTGTAGGATTATTTAACCCCTTTCAGTGCCAGTTGTAGCAGCTACCAGCCACTGATCCATATTTCTACATACACAAAAGATAAAATGTTTATATGTACAGTTTAATAGCATATTCGATACAGTATATCAGTTCTGCCACCCCTTTTTTCCTCATCATTGTAATGGCTTTCATCCCATCTCTGTTTGCCTGGAGGTGACTCATAGACTTTGATCTCGCGCTTTTAGTAGGCCAAAAACATCTGATACAAGGCAGCTAAAGCCATCAGCACATATATTTTGGATGTGCTCTGGAAGAGATAAGGTGTTGAATCTCCAGCAGCAGGCGGCACAAACATACTCAATTTCCTCCACTCCCACAGCACTGCGAACCTTGAGGTTGTCAAGATTGTTATGCCTATTAGTGGTGACTGTCAACTGTGGCATCAAAAAGAAGGTTGGAGGCTTCAGTGGTGAGCTTTAGCATCTTTCATGTCCGTCTTTCTTTCTCTCTCTTTCTTTTCTTTGTGTCCAAATGCAAAGCGCTCTCAGCCAAGCTTTGGGAATTCTCATAGGTCAGAGATGAGGTGCAGAAGAACCCGTTGTCCAAAGAGCTTTGGAAATGAACCTCATTAGATATTGCCTCTCTTTAAAAACTATGAGGTGTGTAGATTTGTGTCCAATGGTCTTTTTTTTAGACAACTACCAAATAATGTTAAATGGTTGGGATTGCAGGCTATACGTTATCACAGACTCTTTTCAGAGACCGGAAATCCCAATGATGTAATTCACAAAATGATTAAGTGCATCAATTCTTCTGGCACTAGCTCTCTATGTTGCTTCCCTGAACTTCCGGTCTTCACAGGAAAGGAGTTAACAGTGGAGGGAGCAGTCTCAAGCAAATCTGTTAGCTTGGACAAGGAAGGGGGAGAAGGGAGTAGCAGGGGAGTGCCTTGCTATCCTAGGATATGGGGCTGAGTGTTTCTGTTGATGCACACAGTATAGAGAGACACAACCTTAATCCTAGCATGCAAGAGTGATTCCATAGGATGCTGCTAGAGAAAGCAGCCACTCGGAAACAGGAAACCTGGGACCATGGCACTAGCTTAAACTCTAATATAGGCAAGGATTAAAATATAAAGAAGCTGCATACTCAGAAGGTGAATAAATCAGCTGCAGAAAGTGCTTAAAAATTGAGAAATTATTATTACTTTAAGTAAAGTCCACCTAATCTATGGTACAGTGCACAGTTTAAATCATTTGAAGATTCAGTCCAATCTGATATCGCAAGAGTCACTGGCCCTCATTAACCACTTCAGCCCCAGAAGAATTTACCCACTTCCTAACCAGGCCTTTTTTTGCAATACCACACTGCCTTACTTTAACTGACAATTGCAAGGTCATGTGACGCTGTACCCAAATACAATTTATGTCCTTTTTTTAGAGCTTTCTTTTGGTGGTATTTGATCACCTCTGCAGTTTTAATTTTTTTTGCTATGAACAAAAAAAGACTAACAATTTTGAAAAAAAAAACAATATTATTTTTTTACTTTCTGCTATAAAACATACCCAATAAAAAAAATTGTAAAAATCAAATTTCTTCATGAATTTAGACCAATATGTATTCTGCTACATATTTTTTTTTTTACCAAAAATAAGTGTATATTGATTAGTTTGCGCAAAGGTTATAGCGTCTACAAAATAGGGGAAAGATTTATGGCATTTTTTTTTTTTACATTATTACAGTGATCAGTGCTAAAAATATGCACTGACATTGTACTAAAGACACTGGCAGGGAAGGGGTTAACATCAGGGGCGATCAAGGGGTTAAATGTGTTCCCTCAGTGTGTTTGTAACTGTGTGGGGGATGGGCTTCCTGGGACAACACACAATCCGTCTTCCTGAATAGCAGAAAGACAAGATCTGTGTGTGATCCTCTGTCAGAACGGAGATCTGCCTTGTTTACGCACGCCCACAGATCGCTGTGTACGAACCCGACGTACACCTACGGCGATTTGAGCAGCTGAGCCAACTAATATATTATACTGCGGCGGCTGGTCGGCAAGCGGTTAAATTACTTATACTTTCTATGGTACATTGCAGCTACCTTTTCTTGTCCCCCAGTACAGAGCTGCCCACCCAATCTAAAGGCCTGAGGGGTGTGTTGTAGGTGTGCTGGAGGGTTTTATAATGCCCAACAGACAGACCCTTAAAGGAGAAGTCCAGCCTAAGCTCGTTTGGCTCAGCTTCTCTTATGAGTCACAGGAATGCAATTTGTTTTGCAGGAATCAGTCCAGGCACCGCATCATCTCGACAATAGAAGTCGGAAACTTCCAGGTGCCTGGACTGACTCCCGTCTCAGGCTCTCAGTGAGCTGCTGAGAGCCTGAGATGGCAGCTCCCCGCCCCTCCACAGCTCATCGCTCCAGTAGTGTGGAGAAGCAGAGCTGGGAGATGCTAATTGACAGTCAGCAGCTCTCTGCTTGGGGAGCTGTGAGAACCGAGCCATCGACGAT
>CM053026.1:273709593-273916735 GCA_028564925.1 Lithobates sylvaticus | reverse complement strand
GGTGTTGCCACAACACTGTAAGCCCTCACAGTTACTCTTGGTGGGCACAGGAATGGGCCCTGCTGTGAATTATTAGATCAAGAATTGTAATTGCATGCACCTGTTGAACAGCGGCAGAAAAATTGGGCCTTTGGTGGTGGTGGTGGACAGTGTTGCCACAACACTGTAAGCCCTCACAGTTACTCTTGGGCGCAGGAATGGGCCCTGCTGTGAATTATTAGATCAAGATTTGTGATTACACGCCCCTGTTAAACAGGGGCTGAAAAATTGGGCCTTTGGTGGTGGTGGTGGACGGTGTTGCCACAACACTGTAAGCCCTCACAGTTACTCTTGATGGGCGCAGGAATGGGCCCTGCTGTGAATTATCAGATCAAGATTTGTAATTACACGCCCCTGTTAAACAGGGGCTGAAAAATTGGGCCTTTGGTGGTGGTGGTGGACGGTGTTGCCACAACACTGTAAGCCCTCACAGTTACTCTTGGTGGGGCAGGAATGGGCCCTGCTGTGAATTATTAGATCAAGATTTGCAATTACACGCCCCTGTTAAACAGGGGCTGAAAAATTGTGCCTTCGGCACTGGTGCTGGTGCCACAACACTGCAACCCCTCACAGATACTGTACTTGGAGCACAGCAATCAGACCTGTTGCAAAGCATTGCATAAAAAATTTAATTACACGCCCCTGTTAAACAGGGGCTGAAAAATTGTGCCTTAGGCACTGGTGCTGGTGCCACAACACTGCAACCCCTCACAGATACTGTACTTGGAGCACAGCAATCAGACCTGTTGCAAAACATTGCATAAAAAATTGTAATTACACGTCCCTGTTTAACAGGGGCTGAAAAATTGGACCTTAGCCACTGGTGGTGGCACACAGAAACAAAAATGTTCTTCCAAGCTATCATCAGGATCATTGAGGAGGAAGAGGATAGTCAGTCAACATAACAGGACAGTCACTCAGCATCAGCATAGGCAGTCTTGAAGGGATGTGACATTTCAAAATAAATTATTCTGTTATATCAGCTTCACGTGCCTGGTAGCTGGTGGTGATCCAAGACTGATTCATCTTTATGAAGGTCAGTTGATCAACCGAGTCGGTGGACAGGCGCACCCTGTGATCAGTGACAAAGCCTCCAGCAGCATTGAATGTGCGTTCGGAAAGAACGCTGGATGCAGGACAGGCCAGTAGCTCAATTGCATACTGTGCAAGCTCTGGCCAGTGATCCATCCTCAAGACCCAGTAAGCCAGAGGATTTTCAGTGGGAAAGGTGTCCAAGTCTGACCTTGCCCCTAGGTATTCCTGCACCATGTATATCAGACGCTGGCGATGGTTGCTGGAACCGATCATACCTTGGGGCTGCGGACTAAAAAATTGTCTGAACGCATCGGTCAGACGTCCACCTTCCCCACCGCTCCTTCTGCTACTGACCGAAGCCTCAGCAACTCGTCGTCCAGGACCAGGAGTTTGTAACCTCCCAGTCTCTGGGAAACGCGTTGCACAGACCTTTCTGCAAGGCCTCCCGGAGATGTCTCATCCTCTGCTCCCTCTGCGACGGCAAGATAAGGTCCGCAACCTTACCCTTGTACCGTGGATCAAGGAGAGTGGCCAGCCAGTAATGGTCCCTTTCCTTCATCCGAAGAATACGAGGATCCTTCCGCAGGCTTTGCAGGATCAGGGAGGCCATGCAACGTAGGTTAGCTGAGGCATTCGGTCCGGAGTCTTCTGGGTCACTGAGGACGACATGATCCGCAGCCACCTCCTCCCAGCCACGCACAAGTCCACTGGTTTCTTGGGACTGTAAATCATCCCTAAAAGACTGCTGATGCTGATGCTGTGTGCCAGGCTCCACCTCCATGCTGACACAATCCTCCTCCTCCTCATCCTCTTCCTGTGTGATGGGTGGGAGAGAAGGAACACTGTCTGGATAAAGGGGGCCTTGAGAGGCAAGGAAGTCCTCCTCTTCCTGCCTCTGTTCTGCCTCAAGTGCCCTGTCCATTATTCCACGCAGCGTATGCTCCAACAGGTGCACAAGAGGTACAGTGTCACTGATGCATGCACTGTCACTGCTCACCATCCTCGTGGCCTCCTCAAATGGTGACAGGACAGTGCATGCATCCCTGATCATGCTCCAATGGCGTGGGGAAAAAAATCCAAGCTCCCCTGACCCTGTCCTGGTGCCGTAGTCGCACAGGTACTCATTGATGGCCCTCTGCTGCGTGTGCAGTCGCTGAAGCATGGCCAACGTTGAGTTCCACCTGGTGGGCATGTCACATATAAGGCGGTTCTTGGGCAGGTTCAACTCCTTTTGCAGCTCAGCCAGCCGAGCACTGGCATTATATGATCAGCGGAAATGCACACAGACTTTCTTGGCCTGCCTCAGGACATCCTGTAAGCCTGGGTACCTGCCCAAGAACCGCTGCACCACCAGGTTAAGGACGTGAGCCATACAGGGCACATGGGTCAGCGGTCCCTGTCGCAGGGCGGAGAGGAGGTTGGTGCCATTGTCACAAACCACCATTCCTGGCTTAAGCTGGCGTGGCATCAACCACCTCTCGGCCTGCCCCTGCAGAGCTGACAGAACCTCTGCCCCAGTGTGGCTCCTGTCCCCCAAACACACCAGCGCAAGCACGGCATGGCATCTTTTTGCCTGCGTACTTGCGTAGCCCCTTGGACGCCTACTGAGCACCGCTGGTTTCCGAGGACAGAGCACTCGAAGAGGCCATGGAGGAAGAAGAAGAGGAGGGGGTGGAGGAGAGAGGTGTGTCACAACCAGTAGTAGCATTTTGGAGGCGTGGTGGCGGAACAACCTCCAACACTACTGCACCTTGTCCTGCATCCTTCCCAGCTGCCAAAAGAGTGACCCAATGGGCCGTGAAAGACAGGTAACGTCCCTGTCCATGCCTACTGGACCATGAGTCAGTGGTAATATGCACCTTACCGCTGACCGCCCTGTCCAGCGAGGCCAAGACATTGCCTTCCACATGCCGGTAGAGAGCCGGAATCGCCTTCCGTGAGAAAAAGTGGCGTTTGGGAACCTGCCACTGAGGAACCGCACATTGAACAAACTCACGGAAGGGGGCCGAGTCTACCAACTGAAAAGGCAGCAGTTGAAGTGCTAGCAATTTAGCCAAGCTAGCTTTCAACCGCTGGGCATGTGGATGGCTGGGAGTAAACTTCTTTTGACGGTCCAGCAGCTGGGGCAGGGAAATTTGCCTGGTACAATCGGACGTCGGTGTACTGCTAGCAGAGTGCCCGCAAGTACTTGGCTGTGACACAACTAATTCTACACCTTCATTCCTCTCAGTGCAGCTTTCAGAGAGGACTGAAGGTATAGTGGGGTTGGAGATCCCAGCTGATGAGGAGCAAGGAGAGGTCCGCTTTGTTCTTTGGTGTGGGTCTTTAAGGTGCGTTTGCCAAAGAGCTGCATGGCAGGTCAACATATGTCTGATCATGCTTGTGGTGCCCAAGTGACTGATGTTTTGGCCACGTGAGATACGCTTGAGACATATGTTGCAAATAGCAGCGGTGCGATCTGATGCACTCGTCTCAAAAAAGGTCCACACCAAAGAACTTTTGTAATAACGTTCAGAGGCAGCGCCCTGCACAGTGTGGTGTGATTCAGTTGGTGTGCTGGCCTCAAGCTGGCCCCCGGAGGGCATCCTGCCTTGTTGGAGGTGTGCCGCCTCCTCCTCCTCCTCATCCTCCTCCTCCTCCTCTCTCCGTTCAGGCACCCATGTGGCGTCAGTGACCTCATCATCCCCTCCCTCTTCACCACTGGAGCAAGTCTGGCAGTAAGCTACAGCTGGTGGAACATGACTGCCAGATTGCTGTCCTTGAGCATCCCCTCTCTCTGCGCTCACGCTACTGCCTTCCTCTAGCTGGGTATCATCATCGGAGCCTTCAAAACACTGGGCATCCTTCTGGAGCATGTACCCAACACTGTGCTCAAACAGTTCGGGGAAGGGGTGCCTGATGACATTGAGTACGCGTAGGCAGCTGCTTTGCCAGTACCCTGAGCCTGGGTGAGGGAGGATGAGGAGGGCTTGGTCATCCACTCTACCAATTCTTAGGCATGATGCGGCTCAACATGTCCAGCTGACGAAAATAAGGACAAGCGGGTCCCATGGCCACATGCTGATAACGATGCACCGTGTCCATGACCAGCACTGTTGTCTCTAGACACAGAGCCTGCTTGCCCTGTTTTCTTGGCTCGTGACTGTCTGCCTCTCCTTGTTGGTCTTCCAGACATTGTAATGGGTAGTGTATATTGTGCTGGAGTCACACAGCACACACACTAAATCCTGCAGATGGCTGCCTTAGATGACAGCAGGGCAGAAGGGCAGATACAGAGTGGGGTGGTTTAGTGTGCTGTGCTATACTCACACAGCACACACACACACACTAACTCCTGCAGATGGCTGCCTTAGATGACAACAGGGCAGAAGGGCAGATACAGGGTGAGGTGGTTTAGTGTGCTGTGCTATACTCACACAGCACACAGCACACAATAACTCCTGCAGATGGCTGCCTTAGATGACAACAGGGCAGAAGGGCAGATACAGGGTGAGGTGGTTTAGTGTGCTGTGCTATACTCACACAGCACACACACTCTAACTCCTGCAGATGGCTGCCTTAGATGACAACAGGGCAGAAGGGCAGATATAGGCTGAGGTGGTTTAGTGTGCTGTGCTATACTCACACAGCACACACACACACACTAACTCCTGCAGATGGCTGCCTTAGATGACAACAGGGCAGAAGGGCAGATACAGGGTGAGGTGGTTTAGTGTGCTGTGCTATACTCACACAGCACACACACACTAACTCCTGCAGATGGCTGCCTTAGATGACAACAGGGCAGAAGGGCAGATACAGGGTGAGGTGGTTTAGTGTGCTGTGCTATACTCACACAGCACACACACACACAACTCCTGCAGATGGCTGCCTTAGATGACAACAGGGCAGAAGGGCAGATACAGGGTGAGGTGGTTTAGTGTGCTGTGCTATACTCACACAGCACACACACACACACAACTCCTGCAGATGGCTGCCTTAGATGACAACAGGGCAGAAGGGCAGATACAGGGTGAGGTGGTTTAGTGTGCTGTGCTATACTCACACAGCACACACACACACTAACTCCTGCAGATGGCTGCCTTAGATGACAACAGGGCAGAAGGGCAGATACAGGGTGAGGTGGTTTAGTGTGCTGTGCTATACTCACACAGCACACACACACTAACTCCTGCAGATGGCTGCCTTAGATGACAACAGGGCAGAAGGGCAGATACAGGGTGAGGTGGTTTAGTGTGCTGTGCTATACTCACACAGCACACACACACACTAACTCCTGCAGATGGCTGCCTTAGATGACAACAGGGCAGAAGGGCAGATACAGGGTGAGGTGGTTTAGTGTGCTGTGCTATACTCACACAGCACACACACACTAACTCCTGCAGATGGCTGCCTTAGATGACAACAGGGCAGAAGGGCAGATACAGGGTGAGGTGGTTTAGTGTGCTGTGCTATACTCACACAGCACACACACACTAACTCCTGCAGATGGCTGCCTTAGATGACAACAGGGCAGAAGGGCAGATACAGGGTGAGGTGGTTTAGTGTGCTGTGCTATACTCACACAGCACACACACACACACTAACTCCTGCAGATGGCTGGATTGGTAGAGAACAGGGCAGATACAGGGTAAGGTGGTTTAGTGTGCTGTTCTATACTCACACAGCACACACACACACACTAACTCCTGCAGATGGCTGGATTGGTAGAGAACAGGGCAGATACAGGGTAAGGTGGTTTAGTGTGCTACTGCTGTGCTATACTCAAACAGCACACACACACACAACTCCTGCAGATGGCTGGATTGGTAGAGAACAGCACTGAGAAGAACACACTATCCCTGCCTATTTTTCCTCTATCCCTACACTTTCCCCACAAGCAAGGGCTAAGAAGAATACACTATCCCTGCCTATTTTTCCTCTTTCCCTAGAATTTCCCCACAAAGAAATGATTCAAATACACTGTGTACATGTACAGTTCACTATCACTGTTCCTCAAGCCAGAACACACTACATGAGGCGGCCACGAGGCCGCCGGCGCGGCGGCCTTATATATAGTGTGGGGCGTGTACTAAACCCCTGAGCTATAATTGGCCACAGGCATCCTGCCTGTGGCCAATTATTGCTCTCCTCGCCGCTGGCTCTATGATTGGCCAAGCATGCGGGGTCACAGTGCATGCTTGGCCAATCATCAGCCAGCAATGCACTGCGACTGGCGCAGTGCATTGTGGACCGTTCGCATCACACGAATTTTGATGCGAACGGCCCTCAGAGTTCTGCCCTCGACGAGCGGACGAACGGCCGTTGTTCGATTCGAACATGGGTTCGGATTGTCCGACGGACAAAGTCCTATCTCCTGCTGGATAGATTTTTGGACAACAAGGTCCGATCACACCAAATCCGATCGTGTGTATGGTAGTCCGACCGGACAAAGTGCTACGCATGCTCAGATCACATTACAAGACCAAAGCTATTGGCTACTAGCCTCTACGTAGTCCCGTCATAGGCAACAAACGTCACCACGTTCAGAATGATCGGATTTTCCGACAACTTTGTCCGACCGTGTGTACGCAAAACCAACATCAGACAAAGTATGACGGACATGGTCTGACGGACCTGGTCCTCGGGTTAATAAGCGCGTGGCTTTAGGATGTTCACAGGTGGGTACTATCGCACATATCTGGTGGTCTTGTCCAAAGGTGTGCAGACTATGGGTCAGGGTTTATGCTCTCCTTTGCACTTTACTCCATACTGACCTTAAAAAAAGATCCATATGGTGCCCTTCTTTGCAAACCAATTGCTGAACTGCTTTGCATCTCTGTACTGCTATTAATTATTGTGAAATCTTGGAAATCCCCCATACTTAGTTTTGAAGCTGTCAAAAACCACACGAATGACATTATGGTCAATGAAAAATTGCCAGCCATAGTTTCTGACACCCATTAAAAATCCTGGATTGCTCAAGCCCAGCCCCCTCGATTTGATAATACTCTCCTTTCGATTTAGTGATCTCCCGGAGCGATCCTCAAGGTACTCCTCTTTTTTCTCTCTCCCTTTTCTTTTTTTTCCTCCTTTTTCTGTTTCTTCTTTCTCGCGTCTTCTGATTTTTTATCTCTTTTTGCACTACAAGTTTATCTGGCCAGCAGGCAGTCCTGTTTTAGATAGTTACTTTATTTGCATTTATTTTATGATTCTGTTTATCGTATTATTTCTAGGCCCTTTATTAGTTGGCTTTTTGTGTAGTTATACCCAACCGTATGGTTGGTTGGTTTCATATGCTTTATTGTGACATGACTTGGAATAATTTTGAGTGCACCTATTATAATGTTATATGCTAATGCGGTAAGCCTTGAATGTGTACTTCTACTTGATTTATACTCAATTGTTATGCATTGTAACTATCCACTTGTTGGCTCTGTCTGTTCAACCGATTATTAATAAAACCTTTTGTAAAAAAAAAAATATATATAGATATATATATATATATATAGATAAATGGGCAAGCATGAAACACTGGTCCAGTTTACAGACCCAGAAATGTGTTCCTCTTTGACTAGAAGCAATATTTAAACTATAGCTACAAGCAAACTGTTTTTAGGGATATTCCCTCTCTCTGACTCACCAAGAGTGAAAATGAAAGAAAATCCCAAATTTCTGTTTTGCCACTAGAACAAGAATAGAGGAGAAGTTTTCCAATGGTTACCCTGGGGACAATAAGGAATCTTCTCACTTCAGAGGGATTTCCTTTCACTTCCTATTGTCGCTAAGGGAGATGTAAAGGGAAATCTCCCTATTGTGACACGGATGGCTAAAAAAATAAACCAAAACGAAAAGAAAAAGTTTATTTTTTATGTTTGAAAGATTTTTTTTTAATATATAAGGCTAGACAGAAAGTAAAAAGCCTTGCTGAGTCATGTATAAGTATGAAATTAAGGACTCAGGCACTAATCACGACCAAGTCACAAAATAGACATATTGTTATCCAAAATAGATTATTCCAGCAAAAGTCAGGCAAAGAAAACTGACATTTAGGAAACAATCACACCACGACATGTGGAAAAATTACAGTTTAAGCCTACAGGACACCCGACTACTTTATGAGTTATGCACGACTCGTATCAAGGATAATAAGCCACCCCAACAGAAGAAGGAAGAAGAAGGACAAGGAGGAAAAGGAAAGAAGAGAAAAAGAGCAAGGTAAGAATGTTCTGGGCTCTGGGCCGGCGACCGCACAGCTACAGCTAAAACAAGTGATGATTAGAGCCAAAGATAGCCAGGTCCAAGCTACAAATATAGTCAGAAATCAGAATCCATGTATAGTTACCAGGAGCCCAATGTATCATAATGGGCTTTAGTTTTAGTTTTAGTTCTCTCATGCAACTGAGCTGTCAGATCCTCAATGTCTGTTACATGGCCTAATTCCTCAACCTATTTGGTAATTGTAGACCCAGTCACAGATTTCCAGTAGCATGATATCACCGCACAAGTAGGAACGATTGAAGGAGACCCTTCAAGGCAAAATTGAGAGAAGAGCCATTTGAGGTGTACAGTTATGTCACACAAGGTGGCTTGGCGGAATATATTAGAGACATTAGTCCAAAAGGGACAGATACCAGGATAGTCCCGCTATATACACCATAGGGTAGTCTTACCTCCCCTGCATCTCCAACAGGTATTCGGAATGGAAGGTATCATCGCTTGTAGCACATGCGGGGATCTATACCATCGAGTTAAAAGCTTGAAGCTCCTTTGCTGTACCAAGGAGGCCACTGTGAGTTTAAGGGTGAAAGGTGTAAGAAGCTCAGAGAGAGAGAAAGCGCAACTAGGTTTCCTCGCCCAATGGTAAGTCCACAGATATATGGATTTTTACAGATGGCAACCTCAAAGTGTTGAATAGCTAGAATATAAAGATTTGGAGACAGGGGATAGCATTGGTCGGTGCCATTACATACTGTATATGGACATGAGGTGACAAAACCTAATCCTGACAGTTTGATGGTGATAAAAAGTCTGAATCCTTGAGAGCATAACAGGGAGTATACCTATCTGGGCCAAAGTGAAGAACAGGAAGGACCAACTGGGATGATCAAATGCCTTTTCTGCATCTACAGATAAAAGACACAAATAATTCTTATGCAGTTGAACGTATCAAAGAAGTGTCAAAGTTTTTATGGTATTGTCCCTTGCTTGATTGGGGATAAACTCTACCTGTTCTCTATGGATCAATCAGGGAATAAATAGGGTGAGTTTCGAAGCTACAATTTTAACATAAATCTTCAGGTCTACATTAATAAGAGACATGGGTCTATAACTGGAGCATTGGACGAATCCGTATTAGGCTTGAGAAGGAGAGTGATATGGGCTTCTTGGGTTCAATCAGTGAAGTGACAATCAGATGAATGGCAATAAAGGTGGTTGTCAACATGGGGGTAAGGTCTGCACAAAGGGATTTATAGAAACAGCCGGTAAACCCACGAGGGCCAGAGATTTTACCCGCAGGAAGTGATTTAATATCTTTGAGAATTTCTTTGGTGAAGGGGGCTGCCAGAGCATCCACAGCATAAGGATCTAGGGTGTCCAGGGTGGGTAGTGTCTGCAATATAAGAACTCAGATGAGGCATCACTTGTGGATTCAAAGACCTCTCAATTGCATATGAAATATTATAGAAATCACAGTAATAAGCGTGGAAGGCTTAGGCAGTTTAATCAGACTAATGGACAAGCTGGTTCACAGTCTTTCTTACCTTGGATATATAAGTGCATGAGACACATTTGTCCCAGTGTTCGTAAAGATGTTATAAAGGTTTTCTAAGTTTCAGGGCACTTTGATTAAGTAGCTCCAATAAAGCAGTACATTTCTGCAATAATTCCTGAGAAACAGACCTATCGAGTATGGCTTTATGTGCAAGTTCCAGTATTTGGAGCTCTCAAAAGAAGATTAGTCAGAGTTAACGATTTCTCTTTTTTAATACGGGACCCATGGGCTATCAGAACACCTCACAACATGCACTTAAGCCTGGGTTCACATGACAGCGGTGTGAAAAATCACATGTGATTCAGACAGGAATCAGACCGGATTCTTTGCAGTACAAGTTGAGCCCAATTGTTTTGTATGGCTCATTTCGCACCGCAACCGCGCAAAAAAAGTGCAGGCATCTTTTTTTGCCACACTGCGTTCACACCCATGTGATCCGATTCTTGCAATCGCACTGCATTTTGCAACATGTTTCAGGGTATCGTTAATTAAACATTGTCACCGGTGCATGAACAGAGTACAATTTCAAGATTGGCTGCATTTCCCACACAGCATATATGTGACCCGGGGCTAAGGGCTTCCCGTTTAATGGGGGGCAGGAGTGGTATCAGATGAGTGGGACACAGGGAAATAAATAATTTCTGTGAAGAATGCATTTTGGACCGTAGAATCTGCGAGAAGGGTGTCATTAATGGACCAGCAGGGAGTACTCACAGGCATATGAGGCATTATTATAGTAATATATAATGGGGAATGGTCGGACCAGATCCTAGGGACCGGGTACCACCCCAGTAAGATACAAAAAGGTGGTCTATTCCTCTATATGTACTGATGGCAAGGGGAAAATAAAAAAATTAAGACATCTATGGCAATAATAGCTCTCATCCAATACCTGCAACACAGCAGGCTGTAAGCAGCTTAAAGCATCATGAAAAGGACAACAGTGTGTGTTGGTACAATGACATTAACCCTGTTACGGTCAAAGACACTATTCCTAATGTAGCACTACCCCCATAGGAGCCCCTGATAATAACTGTTTCTTCCCAAAAAGTACAGAGGCCATCCATCCCCCAAGGACCAGATTATGTACACCAGCTCCAATAAAAGATGTATTTTTTTTATTTTATATTTATTGCTTGAAGAACTTTAGACAGGAGAGGGGTTAGGGCATGAGAAACTCCTAACGGTTGTATAGTAACAGGAGGACACTTTTCTCTAGGCTCACGCATAGAGGGATGGTCAGTACTCTCAGCGCCTATGAGAGCCGTCTCAGTCCATAGTTACCTTGAGCATATACATCACAAAGCCAACAGTCACCAGAGATTACAATTCAGGGTCAGTAGTCACAAGTCTCCAGGATAGATGCACACCCAGCTTCCTCCGGATATAGCCCAGTGAGGGAGACAAACCTTCTCCAGACTAGATTCCTTATGGTACAGTCCCACAACCAGCTCCTCAAAAAGATTGCTTCAGGCTCTCATCTCTGACACAGCTGAGGCATTAAAATCTGCTACACAATCTACAGGCTGCCTGTCACGTACCTGGTGGTGCGAGCCCGAGATTGCAGGGAGAGGCCTCCCTTGCGTCTCCCACTCCTGGTCCCCTGGTGTGGGAACAGGAGAGCCAGGAGTGAGGAGGAGCACGGGTGCCTGGCAGGATCAACAGACCGGTGGGAAGGAAACTGGTTAGCTGAGCAGGCAGGATCTCTGGGAAGCAGGCTCACAGGGAAACCGGATAGCAGAGCTGGCAGGATCACAGGAAGCAGGCTCACAGGTAAACTGGATAGCAGAGCTGGCAGGATCACAGGTAGCAGGCTCACAGGTAAACCGGATAGCAGAGCTGGCAGGATCACAGGAATCAGGCTCACAGGTAAACTGGATAGCAGAGCTGGCAGGATCACAGGAAGCAGGCTCACAGGTAAACTGGATAGCAGAGCTGGCAGGATCACAGGAAGCAGGCTCACAGGTAAACTGGATAGCAGAGCTGGCAGGATCACAGGAAGCAGGCTCACAGGTAAACCGGATAGCAGAGCTGGCAGGATCACAGGAAGCAGGCTCACAGGTAAACTGGATAGCAGAGCTGGCAGGATCACAGGTAGCAGGCTCACAGGTAAACCGGATAGCAGAGCTGGCAGGATCACAGGAAGCAGGCTCACAGGTAAACTGGATAGCAGAGCTGGCAGGATCACAGGAAGCAGGCTCACAGGTAAACTGGATAGCAGAGCTGGCAGGATCACAGGAAGCAGGCTCACAGGTAAACTGGATAGCAGAGCTGGCAGGATCACAGGAAGCAGGCTCACAGGTAAACCGGATAGCAGAGCTGGCAGGATCACAGGGATCAGGCTCACAGGTAAACTGGATAGCAGAGCTGACAGGAACTGGACAACGGCTTGGCAAGCAGGTTCACAGGTAAGCTGGGATAGCAGAGCTGACAGGAACTGAACAACGGCTTGGCAAGTAAGTTCACAGGTACACTTGGATAGCAGAGCTGACAGGAACTGAACAACGGCTTGGCAAGTAAGTTCACAGGTACACTTGGATAGCAGAGCTGACAGGAACTGAACAACGGCTTGGCAAGTAAGTTCACAGGTACACTTGGATAGCAGAGCTGACAGGAACTGAACAACGGCTTGGCAAGTAAGTTCACAGGTACACTTGGATAGCAGAGCTGACAGGAACTGAACAACGGCTTGGCAAGTAGGTTCACAGGTAAGCTGGGATAGCAGAGCTGACAGGAACTGAACACAGGAAACGGAACCACAGACTGGACTGGAACCAGCAGGTGAACAGGCTCGTTACAGAGGGTCAGACTGCAGACTGGACAAAGGCTAAACCAAGAACCAAAGTTCATCAAGAAGTCAGGTAATGAATCTGAACTAGAGCAAGGTACAATGGATCAGGCAGGAGGATGGTCACTGGAAGCCGGGGTCGGGTACAGGCAGAAAGCAGGATAGTCTTTATGGCAAGCCGGGTCAAAGGAACAGGTATAACAGGATCAGGTTTCTTTTACTACACCACAACGCTGTAGAGCAGACAGCAAAGACCGTCTGCTCAAGTCAGGCTTAAATAGGCCGGCTGGTGCTAACTAGGGCGCGCGCCCGTCTCCCTGTGCGCGGTTGTGCACGTGCCCGCGCCCGGGCGCGCATGCGCATGCGCAATGGAATCTGAGGGCCAGGACGGCCCGGGTTTAGATTTCTGGCAGGATCTTCATGACACTGCCTCAGAGGACCGCAGCCCCAGAGGCTCTGGAACCCTCCTTGGCAAGGAAAGAATGATCCTTCCAGGGCTCCAGACCATTTATCACCTCCACTGCCAGCTTCTGGACACTCCCCTTCAGAGACTGGCTAAGGCATGATAAATCATCAGTCTAGTCATTTGACTCTCCCGACTCCATATTCTGGAAACTTCTTCTAAAAGCAGGGGGGAGGAGCATAACTCCCAGCCTGTGAAGCCCTGGACAGACCGGAGCAGTTAGTCACTGCTTCCTTGACTACAGCAGAAGCCAAAAATTTAATTTGCTACATTAATAAGAGATAGGGAGGATTATTTGATAGAGCAGCACGCATAGTAGCACGGCCAAAAGGAAGGAGAACACAAAAGAGGAACAAAAATAACATATCGCTAACACCTTGTGGGCCTAGAGTAGGGCAATGCCAAGGAATCAGATCATGGTCAAGAGGGCTACAAGTTTGCAAACAATAGTACAGTGAAATATATAGAGGGCAAAAAGACACCTATCGTTACCATATCATTGCCAATAGAAAAGTATTAAGTAGCAAGTTAACCCAGGCCCCCTCAAAAAAAAAAAAAATTGAGCACCTATCTGTATGCTTTCCTCCTAAGCATGAATTCCTCTCCCAGCATCAATGCCCCCCCCCCCATCCACCCTCCTAGTATATATCCCCTCCCCCACAAATTTCCCCTCCTAGCACAAAAAAAACCCAGATTGCCGCTACTAGCACAATCCCCCCCCCCCAAAAAAAAATATTCCCCTCCTAGCACAACCCCCCCCCCCCATGATACCACAGTGCCCATGGGCAGCTGCCCCTCCTGCCCACCCCTTGAATGAGCCCTAACAGAGCAATCTTCCGGATATAGGAGAGCATGTGACTTCCTCTATGTGACAGAACTGGGGTTTGAGCTATCAACTGTACCCTGTAAAAGTCTATGGGAGAAATCTCAAGTGCTAATTTTAAAAGCCTATATGCAAGTTATTGTCCCCCGCCCCCCTCTGACGTCATGGGGAAAGCCATAGGGAAGTCCCCATCAAGTCCCCGTGCGTCAGAGGGGGGCGGGGTCACCAGTGACAAAGAAGAAGAGACGCCGTGGAAGAAGATGCCGGACGAGAAGACCAGGGCAAGAAGAAGCGGATCAGAGGAAGAAGAAGATGGAAGAAGAAGATGAAGAAACCGAAGGATGAAGAAAAGAAGAAGGAAGAAGATGAAAGAAGACTTTAATAAAGGAATTGTCAAAGACCATCTCCTGTCATTTTTAAAATTGTTGTCACTTTTTTTGTGAAATGGTAGGGGTACTTTTGTACCCCCTTACCATTTCACACAGGGGGGAGGCCGGGATCTGGGGTTCCCCTTGTTAAACGGGGCTTCCAGATTCCAATAAGCCCCCCGCCCGCAGACCCCCACAACTAACGGCCAGGGTTGTGGGGACGAGGCCCTTGTCCCCATCAACATGGGGACATGGTGCTTTGAGGGGTCACAGACCCCCAAAGCATCCTCCCAATGTTGAGGGCATGTGGCCTGGTACGGTTCAGGAGGGGGGGCGCTCTCGTCCCCCCTCTTTTCCTGCGCCTGCCAGGTTGCGTGCTCGGATAAGGGTCTGGTATGGATTTTGAGGGGAACCCCACGCCATTTTTTTTTTGGCGCGGGTTCCCCTTAAAATCCATCCCAGACCTGAAGGGTCTGGTATGGATATTTAGGGGGAACCCCACATCAATTTTTTTTAATTTGACGCGGGGTTCCCCTTAATATCCATAGCAGACCTGAAGGCCTGGTAATTGAATTTGGGGGAACCCCCACGCTTTTTTTTTTTTAATCAATGACTTTCAATGAATGACTGTTCTCTGTATTACGGGAGCCGACAATTCATTAGCTGCGAGTGATTTTAAATAGCTTTTTTTCCTGCAAAAAATACACTTTGTGCAGGGACAGTTCTAAGCACGGAAAACATGCGCCCCTTCACATGCATACTATACACACCCCCAGGTACGAAATTTAAAGGAATATTACACTATAAGCATTATTAAAATCACTGCTCCTGAAAAAACGTCCTTTTTTAAAACTTATTTTTGCATTGATACATGTCCCCTGGGGCAGGACCCAGGTCCCCAAACACTTTTTATGACAATAACTTGCATATAAGCCTTTAAAATTAGCACTTTTGATTTTGAACGTTCGAGTCCCATAGACTTTAATAGGGTTCTAAAGTTCACACGAGCTTTAGGTCTGTTCGCAGGTTCTGGTGCGAACCGAACAGGGGGGTGTTCGGCTCATCCCTACTGGCAAACTGGTCTAGCTAGGAGATTAGCTGAAGCTCTTCCTGGCGATATCTGGTTTTGGACCACAACAGCAGCCAGAAGATGAAAACTTAGGTTTCCTGCCTTCCACCAATCCAGACCCAAGAAAAACCTTAAAATAGAACTATGAGCAAAACTTTTTTTTCCCATTTTGGATAGAGTAAGGGGGGTTATAACCCCTGTCAGATTTTTTTTGCCATCTCTGTCCCATTGCAGAGATTTCCCTTCACTTCCTGTCCCACAGGCAAACAGGAAGTGAGAGGAAATCTCTGCAAATTAGGAATTTCTTGGGGACCCCCAGCTCACCTGAACTAGTGTCCCCATTGGAAGATTTCCAATTTATTACTTTTCTGGGGACAACCCAAAATGTGGGGTTTCCTTTTTACTTTCACTTTCAATGCTAATGGTGCACAGGACAAATAGAGAGGATGAATCTCCTTAATGGGGGTACAGACAGAAAACAAAAAAATAAGTTTTGCCTTTAGTTATACTTTAAGAGTGCCAATATCTTCAGCAGTGGTACCTGCATCATCTGCAGCATTACTGGTTTTAGCAGAGCCAACCTCCAGGGCATCTATGTTCCAGGATGGCAGCACAGACATAGTAAGGTGGAAAGTGCATCTATGTCAGCAGGAGGAGGAGACAAATTATGCCAACATCAAAGGAGGGCCCACCAAGTGCATTGGATAGAAGAGAAGGGCCTTCTCACAATGTCCTAGTGGTGGGTGGACATGGAGCAGGAGAGCATTCCCCACAGGCATGGCAGAGTTTCTAGCTTTCAGGCTAGTGGAGCATCCCTGAACCACCCAGGCTGAGCTAGTCACCAGTCAATTTTTTCTGCAATGTACCTTCTTTAGTTGGAAATAATCCCCAGCCAGGAGCAGCCATTCACATCTTGGCAAGCCTCCTGCTTAAACCATACGTGAGAGATCTTCTCCACCTATATCTTCCCACTCATATTCCTTTTACCAGTGGGGAAGTTTCGGTACCTTAGCACAGAAATGCTCTGTCAGCTGTTGAGTTGAGTCGGTCAGATATTAATCATTTAGGCAGTTCATTGTCTAAGATTGTTGGAAACATTTCTTCTATACTTACTTCTACTAACACTATGGGGGTTATTTACGAAAGGCAAATCCACTTTGCACTACAAGTGCAAAGTGCACTTGAAATTGCACTGAAAGTGCACTTGGAAGTGCAGTCACTGCAAGGAAAGTGCAGACATGCAAGGAAAATAAAGGAAAATAAAAAACAGCATTTTAGCTTGCACATGATTGGATGATAAAATCAACAGAGCTTCTCCTCATTTCAGATCTACCCCTCAGATTTACAGAGATTGCACTTCCAAATGCACTTTCAGTGCAATTTCAAGTGCACTTTGCACTTGTAGTTTGCACTTGTAGTGCAAAGTGGATTTGCCTTTCGTAAATAACCCCCTATGGGTGTTTCTCATGCTTGTTTGATCACGGATATCTAATAACCAAAGTAACATTTCTATTGCTACACCCATTCTTTTATCAGTCAGCGTTACCAATCCTGTTAATTTATTTAACAATGTATCTGATACACTCTGCATTAACAAAATTATTGATCTTAGTATATCACACAGTATCCCTGATGTTTGTTATAAAGAGGTTTTACCTTGTGAAATATTTCCTTTAGGATTTAATTTACCTCTCTTAGTTAAAGAAAGAAAATATGCAGAGAAGAATTTATAGATTTACTGTGTACTCTTTTTGAATTTATATTTAAAAGTGATAATAAGAATGAAAAAAAAACTATATGAGCATGAGCGTAGACCAACTTTCAGAACTTTTATTAATTGACTTCAATCATTCTCCATTTTTGCAAGAGTTTTCAGTGAAAGACACCTGGAAAAAATCAGGGGCTTATTCTAACATTATAAATCCTTCTTTGAAGCATACAAAAATTTTGGCAGTGTAGTTTGGTTTTACTATAACGAATCTTTCAGACAGACGTTGTCAGTCTACTCAAATCTTAAAGAAGAACTCTAGGTTTCCTGTCACTTTAAATACTCTGAACCAGGTTGGTTAAAATAAATTCTTACCATGCCAGAATGATATGGCCAGTGGGGCAGCTCTAAATACTGTAGTAGCATTTGCTACATACAATAAACGCTGCTGTCTTTCAGTAGGCATACAACCAACTTTCCCGTCACTTGGCCGAGGTGGAGAGGCGGGCAGATGATGCCCCCATATCAGCCAGAGAATGCCTTGCATTCATTGGAAAAGAAAACACGGCTGTTCCTGAATGGGTGAAGTGCAGTTTAAGCGACTGTCAGATGGAAGTTAATAGGACGCATAAAATATTCTATTGCCCCCGAATACATGAGCCGAGTATTTGACCACATGAAAAAAAAAGGATTTCCTTCAACAAAGACTGTGGTTATTGTTTTGGCAGACCATCTGAGCAAACTGTCTTTGCAGTTGTGTGTTTGTAATGAAACAATTTCTTTTTTTACAATCATCTACTTAAAACAGTAGGTGCTTTTGTTCTTAGGCTGAATACATTTCCTCCTTGTAAAAGTTATTTTTCTGTCAAACAAACTCTCAAAGGCTATAAAACCCTCAAAATTCTTGCCAGACAAAAATAGATCAATTTTGAGACCAAGCTGAAGCCATGTTTTACTAAGAGGAGATCACTATATGCTGAGGCAGTGTGCTGACAGGCGCCATTTAGTTATACCTGAAAGCTTTGTTCACTTACCTGTACTCACTTACCTGTTGCTCAAATTATTAAGCCTAGCCTTTTAATACTGCTTTTATCCTAGCATCGTGAATGGGTTCATAAGCAGTGTTGGTCATCTTACTTTAAAAAAGTAATTAGTTAAGTTACAAATTACTTCTCCCAAAAAGTAATTGCGTTAGTAACTCAGTTACTACATTGGAAAAGTAATTAGTTACGCAGCAAAGTAACTGACTTTTTTTAAAAATATTCTATACGTGTAACTAAGGGGCGGGTCTAGTATTACTGTAACCAAGGGGCGCATTTATTATTATTGTTATATATCGTGTAACCAAGGGGCTGCTCTATTATTACTCTAACCAAGGGGCAGATCTGTTATAGCGTGCAAGCAAGGGGCGGGTCTATTATTATTATATCGTGTAAGGGGCGGATGGCTACAGAAGAGGGCGAATGTTAAATTAATGGGCAGAGCTCGATATATAACAATAATAATAAATGCGCCCCTTGGTTACAGTAATACTAGACCCGCCCCTTACTTACAAGATAGACGCCCCTTGCAGAGTAGCACGGGCATCAGGGGTGTGCGGCATCGCCTCGTACAATTACATGTTAACTGCACCTGCGCGGTGTAGAGTTCACTCAGAGCTGTTTAGGTTCGGCAATTTTCGGAAGCTCCGTAGTCCTTCGTACTGCGCAAGCCCAGGATTTTTTTCAGCAGGACACCGGAATTACACTACTGCCATCTAGTGGCGGTAGATGTAATTGGGGTAACTAAGCCAAAGTAATGGGAACTGAGTTACCATGAGGGGAAAAGTAATCAGTTAGATTACTCGTTAGCCTCTAAAGTAACTGCGTTAGGTAACTCAGTTTATTTTAACTCAGTTACTTACATCACTGTTCGTAAGAATAAAAGAGGTGAGTCAGGCACCATGTTTAACAAAGTGGTCATATCAAATTCTTATTTTTGTCAAAATAGCCAAGCCTGGCTTATCAATCTACATGCCAGCAATGATTTGGTAATTTGCCTTGTGCTGATAGTTAAAGTGGTAGTAAAAGCTTCTTTTTGATTTATATCTACAGGTAAGCCTATAATAAGGTTTACCTGCAGGTACAGTAAATATCTCCGAAATGCACATAATTTAGGAAATGTTTACTTTAGCAGCGCCAGTGATGTCACCAGCGAATGCACACTGCCTCTCAATGGAGGGCGTGCCACGGCCATGATGCCATCGCAGCTCCGCCAGTCAAACGGTGGCTTTCCTCAAACTCAGAAGGAAGACCGGGTGCAGATGCAGGCCCTGTCTACAGTGAAGGGCTTTATTTCCAGGTAAGTCTTTCATAATGTGCTAGTGTTCGATGCATTTTTAGGGAGAAGATTTTTGGGGTTTTTCTTTTCACTGTTTACTGACAGAAATGTGAAAGAACCATTCTTGTACACATAGATAGGTCAAGTTTCTTCCAGAGACATGCAGGAGCAGTCAACTACGAGGCTTAGGGATAGGCCTGACCAGACCTGAAAAATAAATTGCTGCTCAGTTGGGTACAGCAGGGCCATAAACTACATTTATCTAGCAGACCAGGGTGCTACTGTACGAAAGTATAACTAAAAGCACTACCTATAAAGAATAAAAAATAAATAAATTCTATAGCAGTCTGTGCCTCCTTTAGTTGTACTTTAGGCAGGGCCACCTTTAATATTGATTGGACACTAGGCAACCCCCCCCCCAAATGCAGTTTCGCTCTCACATTACACAGGACCCCCTTTCCCATACTAACCCCCATCACTACACAAGACCCCCTCCCTCCACAGACCTCTGCATTGCCCCCCCCAGTGGTCTTATCTTGACAGTGTCCAGAGGATGTCAGGGGAACACAAGGCACACCCTGCTGAACTCTCTGATGAAGAAGTTCTTCAGCGGCCCGATAGTCTGCAGCTTGTCAGACATGGTGATAGAGAGGGGTCTGTGTGATTGTGCCCAGGACTGACAGGCACTCTCCCCAGACAAGGTTTACCTTACTGAGATGGCAAATTACTGTACAGGCTGCAGACATAACACCCAACTAATCACCAGAGCCCCCAACATTCGATTCTGCCCTCATCTCCTGAATGATAACCAAATCCACTTGTCGACTGTTTGCAGGCAGCGTGGGATCAAGGGCGGCTCAGCTACTTTGGGCCCTATAACAAAGACTGGGCCCAGAGCAGCTGCCCCTTTTGCAATACGTTAAAGGTGGCCCTGACTATAAGTAGCGCTAGGAAAAATAGTTCATAGCAGAGTCCTGTAATCTACTGTATAGCAGCACTCACATTTATGATCCCCATGATTAAGCTCAAAGGAGTGGAGTGTGGCCTGGCTGGAGTCTGGGCTGAGGCTGCCATTCATCTCACTTCATGCATATGGGTCTGCTTCATGATGTGTGGCTTATGGATCTTTCCCTTTGACATTTCTGCAGCTTGGAGCTAGGGCGAGCTCCCTGTCCCTACCTACACTAACAGTGGTCTAATTGGACTTTACCACTCTACTTGAGCGACACATACATTTTGTCTTTTTGGGTCACAGCACTCACATTGATGGTGTGAGAATCAGAACTTTAAGCTAGTCAATGCTTTATTTCTTTGTCTGTGCTATCAGTTAACAATCTGAATCTACACAGGAGGGGAAAACATCATCACTATGGTGCATCTTCTTCCTAGTGCAGCTTTGGGGCAGGTTGGTGACGCTGCTGTATTGCTTAACTCTAGCAGAGAAAAGTCTGATCACTGACACATCCGCATTGCTGTAGGAGTACCTGAATCATAAGAACGGTTGAATATGTTTCCAAACAAGTTATGTATATCAAGCAAGTGCTTAGCCACTTGCCTGGAGTTAAGCTTTTTAAAAAATGCATAGATGGATGAAGCATCATGACATTGTGTAACCTACAAATGCATCCTAATTTATAAAATTCTGACCCTTGCAATATGCACTCTTATTTATTAGTGACCTATGCTCGGGGACAGAACTGATATTTTTAATTTCTGACATTGTGTTCCATTTCCACATTGTTATACCAAATTCGTGTCTTTCTTTAAAAACTGCATAGTGCCTCACTTGAGACTCTGCGGTATTTCTGGAGTAAATCGATTTCGGTGAATTGACATGTGAATTGTGGTTTAACTACTTTTCTGAAATCGTTACGAGAAATAGATTTAACTTAATGCATAACA
Organism: Lithobates sylvaticus; assembly: GCA_028564925.1. NCBI lineage: Eukaryota > Metazoa > Chordata > Amphibia > Anura > Ranidae > Lithobates > Lithobates sylvaticus. Next base: position 273,895,466 of record CM053026.1, on the reverse strand, counting down.
AAAGAATGCTCTAGCAACACAACTAGAGACCACGTAACCTATTGTTCACTGATATTTAAAGTAGCAGAGCAACAGAGCACATCTGCTTGGCGCTTTATAAGATAACCTTATGAATTATAAATAGACATTACAGCAGAATCTATAATGTTTGTCTAACTCCTAGATTTTTCAGTGCCAGCCACATGTGAGCTGACTGTGAAGGCACAGAACATGACTCTATGCTGCTTGGAGCCACTTAGGCAGTGGACCTCATTCTGTCACTTAGTTATGTTCAATTTGTTGCTATATAGGCTGGTCAACATGCCGACTAAGATTAATAGAGCTCACTAGCCTCTCCACTCATGGAGCTTTGATAAAAACAATCCTGACATATAATTTGCTGCTTCCATTTCTATTTGCTGAAAGAAAACAATATGGAAATCTACATTGCTAAGTGAAGCCTTTCACAGCAACACCCTTTTTTTTTTTTTTTATACAAGATCTGTCCGAAGAATGAAGATTTAATCCTCTCTAGAAATTGTGGGTTGGAACATGCAAATTAATCCTCTGCTGCATTTGTAGACAGATATTCATACGGAGTTGCTGCTCTAATCGCATCAAAATTTACAGCTATTAATCCAGCTCATGTACATCGACTTTGACAACATCAAATCTTATAACTAAAGGCTATGGGCAACTGGCTTGTGTAAGGCAGACTTACAGCACCTAATACATTTTAACACGGTTCCAGTGTTTCAAAGGTTGATATTTTTTATGCTTTAAAAAAGGGTACCCCCATCCAAAGCGCCAGTTCTTGATGTTGCTCCTGATGGGGTTGACTGGGCATTATTCTCTGTGCCAGAAGCTGTTTGCAGAAAATTACAAGCACCCAGCTGCTACCATTAAAATATATTAGGCTAAATTTAGAAAGCTAACATACCAGGATAAGCATCCTTCTTTTGAAAAAAGCGACAGTCATTTTTAGTTAAGTCTATTGAGATTTGAAAATTACAGATCTGTTTTCTGTGTTAACACCTTGAGTCCTCCCAAGTGGCTTCTCTTTTCCACCCATTCACTAGATCCAAGCAATTCTCTCCATATGGTAAACTAATGGCATTCCACCTACCTATCTCAGCTATGACAGCTGAGGCTCACAATAGAAAAATAAAAAAAAACATAATTTAGCATCATATTTATATACCTGATTGTAGCAAATAAAGCCGACAAGTGATTTTTCACTCACCCAAGAAAAACTGATCTCTCTGCTATTAATCATGCAGGTAAGCTACATTCTAAGCTGTTCATAGCTCTGAGAAGTAGCTGTGCAAATATTGAATCCTGACAATAATATATTTCTGGGTAAACCTTTGTTAATATTAATAATTTAATTATTAGAATCACAACATACTGTGAGCTTGGCATAATTTCCAGCATGATGAATCTGGTCGACAGTGAGTGTACCAGTGCTGTGAAGCAATGGGGATGATTTATTAAAGTGGAGATCCACCCTAAAACAAAAAATGACATTAACATTCTCAAAACAATATAAAAAAAAACATTTGAAAAAAAAAAAAAAGATTTTTTTTTACTTACCAGAAACCCCTGTTGCTAGGTAGTCTTCCTAATCTGCCTCTTCCTATTTCGCGGCGCTGTTTCTTCAGTTCCTCCTCTTCGGTGAGCGGCCCGTTGCCTTCTGGGACATGTATGTGTTCCAGTAAACAACAGGGCCATTCACAAAGCGCTGCGCGACTTGCTTCACTGCCTGTTTCCCTTAGTTAGGATGGCGGCGCCGGCACCCGATCCGATAGACGGATCGGCCTCTGGGGCCAACATTGCAGGCTCACTGAACAGGTAAGTGTCCTTATTAAAAGTCAGCAGCTACAGTGTTTGTAGTTGCTGATTTTTAAAAAAAAGAAAAAAAAAAACGGCGGACCTCCTCTTTTAAGGCCACTAGGCTGTTCAATTTGAAAGAGAATTTACACTTAGTTTAGTGCATTAGGTCAAAATTCCATTTGCAAAGAATACTAAATCGTGTATAAGGAATTTTTTATTTTATTTTTTTAAAGGAATTTTCGCTTGCACCTGATTTGTGAGTAGAGCTTTATTTCCTTCGTGAAAGTTAGGGAAAATGCCCTTGCACGTAAACAGTTTATTTTCCTTTCGTAAATCAACCCCAGTGTGTCTACTGTGCCATATGCCATTATTCTAACATAAATATGGCACTGCCAGCTTAGAGAAAGAGCGAAATCACAGGGAAGACCTCACCAGTGGGGTCACTGAGCAAGCTGGAGGTAGAAATTTAGCACAGAAAGCTGCAAGCTTTGAATATACCGTATATACTCGAGTATAAGCCGACCCGAATAAAAGCCGAGGCACCTAATTTTACCACAAAAAAATGGGAAAACGTATTGACTTGAGTATAAGCCTAGGGTGAGAAATGCGCAGCTACTGTAAGTGAAAAAGAGAGTCAACAATGCCCATTTGCAGCCTCACTGTGCCCATTTGCAGCCATAGGTCCCCTGAACTTCTAACTCGGTAGTTAAGGATTCCTAGATGCCCCCTAGCTGCAGCCAAAATTTGGGGTCTCTGAACCCAAAGATTCCCAAAATTACATTGAGGGAAAAAAGTATTTGATCCCCTGCTGATTTTGTATATTTGCCCACTGACAAAGAAATGATCAGTCTATAATTTTAATGATAGGTTTATTTTAACAGTGAGAGACAGAATAACACCAAAAATATCCAGAAAATCGCATAATGATTTGCATTTTTTGAGTGAAATAATTATTTGACTCCTTCGTAAAAAAACATAACTTAGTGCTTGCTGGAAAACCCTTGTTGGCAATCACAGAGGTCAGACGTTTCTTGTAGTTGGCCACCAGGTTGCACACATCTCAGGAAGGATTTTGTTCCACTTCTGTTTGCAGATTCTCTCCAAGTCATTAAAGTTTCGAGGCTGACTTTTGGTAATTCGAACATTCAGCTTCCTCCACATATTTTCTATGGGATTAATGTCTGGACACTGTCTAGGCCACACTAGGACCTTAATGTGCTTCTTCTTGAGCCACTCCTTTGTTGCCTTGGCCTTGTGTTTTGGGTCATTGTCATGCTGGAATACCCATCCACTACCCATTTTCAATGCCCTGGCTGAGGGAAGGAGGTTCTCACCCAAGATTTGATGGTACATGGCCCCATCCATCGTCCCTTTGATGCAGTGAATTTGTCCTGTTCCCTTAGCAGAAAAACACCCTCAAATCATAATGTTTCCCCCTCTATGTTTGACGGTGGGGATGGTGTTCTTAGGCGTCATAGGCAGCATTCCTCCTCCTCCAAACGCGGCGAGTTGAGTTGATGCCAAATAACTAGATTTTGGTCTCATCTGACCAGAACACTTTCACCCAGTTCTCCTCTGAATCATTCAGATGTTCATTAGCAAACTTCAAACAGACCTGTACATGTGCTTTCTTGAGCACAGGGACCTTGCGGGCGCTGCAGAATTTTAGTATTTCATGGTGTAGTGTGTTACTGTTTTCTTGGTGACTATGGTCCCAGCTGCCTTGGGAGACTCTTGTCAATGATCTTGTGTAGTTCTGGCATGATTCCTTGCCGTTCTCATGATCATTGAAACTCCATGAGGTGAGATCTTGCATGGAGCCCCAGACCGAGGGAGATTGACAGTTATTTTGTGTTTCTTCCATTTGCAAATAATCGCACCAACTGTTGTCACCCTCTCACCAAGCTGCTTGGCGATGGTCTTGTAGCCCATTCCAGCCTTGTGTAGGTCTACAATCTTGTCCCTGACATCCTTGGACAGCTCTTTGGTCTTGGCCATGGTGGAGAGATTGGAATCTGATTGATTGATTGATTGCTTGTGTGGACAGGTGTCTTTTATAAGGATAACAAGCTGAGATTAGGAGCACTCCCTTTAAGAGAGTGCTCCTAATCTCAGCTCATTACCTGTATAGAAGACACCTGGGAGCCAGAAATCTTGCTGATTGATAGGGGATCAAATACTTATTTCACTCATTAAAATGCAAATCAATTTATAACTTTTTTGAAATGCGTTTTTCTGGATTTTTTTTGTTGTTATTCTGTCTCTCACTGTTAAAATAAACTACCATTAAAATTATAGACTGATCATTTCTTTGTCAGTGGGCAAATGTACAAAATCAGCAAGGGGATCAAATACTTTTTTTCCTCACTGTATCTTAGTATTCTAATATCATTCTTCGCTCTAAATACAATTCTATATAATTGTTCCAACAGTGATGCTGAGGACAGTTGTCAAGTTGGAAAAGGTTTTCACCAGCCAGCTTTAAATTTATCAGACCTTAAATTATCCTGCCTTTTCAAAAAAGAACAGGCCGTCTTTCAACGGCAATCAGAATGGTGGAGTGATTCAAGCTCTGATCTTTTTGTGATCAGCTTTCTAAGTTGCCTGTTCACAATCGAAGACAAAATGAATTTCACAGCCACATTAAGAAGCCATGGTTAAGGGAAGGCCATACTAGATAGCAGCTATATTGCTCTGAAAATGTAATAGGGGACAACAGCCTACTTTTGGCTGCATCTTATTTTACTATCACCCTTCTCATCTTCTTTCTGAATCCCTAATGTTTGATTAAAAGCACCTTTGAAATAAAAATGATCTCTGCTGAGGATAAAATATTTAACCCTTGAAGGAGGACAGTTACTTAAAAGAAATCTAGGCAGAAATATTTTATTAACTCCAAAGCTATTGTGCAGCCAGATTTTTTTTTATAGAGATGGATTAGACACCCTGTCGTGTTATAACTGCTCAGTTATACCGACCATGCACTATACAATATGATTATACAATCTCATTTAGATCTATTATCAATTATGTAGTGAAAAGGCCTGCCTGATTGGATAGAAAATTGAATGGATTGTTTGGACAGAAAATTATATTCTATGTACAATGACAGCACATAGATAGTTCATCCAACGCTCAGTTAACAAGCCTATAACTATAAACATAAAGTTGTCCATATCATGAAAAAGTCTCTGATGCAGGTGTGCACCTCAAAAGAAACAATCCCGCAGCTCCTCACTACAGGATTAGGGGACAATCCAATCAGCAATATGAAAAAGAAACGTAGTGGCAAGGGCACAGGGATTAGCATACTACCGTGTTTCCCCAAAAATAAGCCCAGATCTTAAATTAATTTTGGCAACAAAAGACACAGTAGGGCTTATTTTTGGGGAAGGTCTTACCATGTATTGTGCTATCTTCTCTCCCCCTCTCCCTCCCTACCTGTCAGGAATCCCCATTGTGAACCAAGTTAAAATGCTTGTAAAATCCTATTATCAAACCTTATTACAGTAGTATATAATGTACAATGTGTGTGTTTCTTTAATATAATTGTGCCAAATACCTTCGTTATAGCGCCACTCTGTGCTTCCGTGACCCACAGGAGCTCTCGTCCCCGCTCCGAGCACTGCAGAGGGGAGCCGAGATCCCCCACTGACAGCTGGGAGAAGAGGAGAAGACCAGCGGGAGGTCAGCTTAGTGCAGAACGGCACTATACCGAAGGTATTTGGCACAATTATATTACAGAAACACTATCATGTACTTGGGTGTATTTGAACCGGGATGTTCCTCGTCCCACAGCTGCAGTCTTACTTGTTTTTATGCCCAGGAACATAAGAAAGAACAAAATTAAAATGGGAGAAAAACAGAGCCCATCGAGCCTGACGAGAGTTCAAACGTCTTGCAGTCTGAAGATACAGCAGGTTTTTATGGTCAGTGGGGATAGAAAAAGGCTTGAGAGCCCCTTCCAGAAGATGTCGCCATTCAGACAATGCCAATTGGATCGCCAGTAGTTCTCGATTCCCAACGTTGTAATTCATCTCCGCTGGAGAAAACTTTCTAGAAAAAAATGCTACTGGATGGATTCTATCGGACTTAGGCTGTCTCTGGGACAGCACGGCACCTGCTCCTACTTCAGAGGCATCAAACTCAACTATGTACTGGAGATCGGGATTTGGATGCTGATGAATTGGAGCCTTGCTGAACATGTCTTTTAATTGCTGGAAAGCTGATTCTGCTTCTGAGGGCCAGACCTTGCAATTTGTACCTTTCTTAGTCATAGCAGTAAGGGGGGATGCAATGGAGGCAAAAAATTTGATGAATCGTCTGTAGTAATTTGCGAACCCTAGAAAGCTTTGGAGCCCTCTTAAAGTGGTCAGTTGGGGCCATTGCAAGACAGCCGTAAGTTTTTGAGGGTCCATTTGAAAACTGGCAGCACTTATAATGTATCCAAGGAAAGGAATATGCCTTTGATGGAAACTGCATTTCTCAATCTTCGCATAAAGATGTTTTTCTCTCAGTCGTTGTAATACCTGCTTTACATGTGAGATGTGCTCTAGATGAGTCTTGGAAAAGATTAAAATGTCATCCAAGTATATGATCACAAAATTGCTGCTGAAATCGTGAAAAATGTCATTCATGAAATGTTGGAAGACAGCAGGGGCGTTACACAACCCAAATGGCATAACCAGATAATCAAAATGTCCACTACAAGTGTTGAATGCTGTCTTCCACTCATCCCGTCTTTAATTCAAATCAGATTAAAAGCCCCTCGTAGGTCCAGCTTAGAGAAGATAACAGCTCCCTTAAGTACATCAAATAGTTCAAGAATGAGAGGCAAAGGGTAGGAGTCTTTTACAGTGATTTGATTTAACCCTCGATAGTCTATGCATGGTCGAAGACCCCCATATTTTTTTCAAAGAAAAAACCTGCCCCTACTGGAGAAGAAGAGGGTCGGATAAAACCTCTTTCCAAGTTGTCTTTTACGTATTCCTCCATGGATTTTTGTTCAGGCAAAGACAGGGGATAGGTCCTTCCTTTGGGAAGAGGTGCTCCAGGAATCAAATTAATTGCGCAATCAAAAGAACGATGTGGAGGTAAAACCTCTGCCTTTTGCTTGCAAAATACATCTGCAAACTCATGGTACTCATGAGGCAAGATAGGTGGGATGGCCACGGAAGCCAACAGACAACCAGAAAGTCTTTTGGGTTGAGACAAACAGTTTAGATGACAGAACGACCCCCAAGAGGTTAGTTCTCCATTTTCCCAATCAAAAGAAGGGTTATGTTGTTCTAACCATGGGTAACCAAGGATTACGAGAAGAAGTGGGGAATCAATAAGAGACAAGACAACTTCCTCTTTGTAGTCTCAAATTTTACAATGCCATCTCCCAAGGGTTGTCCATTCAGGGTAGTGATGTTCAAGGGTCTAGACTTTGGAACAAATGGGATTTCATTTTTTTTAGCAAAAGTGTAGTCCAAGAATATGCCAGCAGCTCCAGAATCCACAAAAGCCCCGCAGGAAACAAGTTTAGAGGGTAAATGGATAATTGTGGGGACGGTAATCTTGGTCTTGGAGGATATACATGTAAGGTCTAACCCAGCTTCTCCAACACTGGTTAGACCCTGCCTTTTACTGGATGGGAAGGGCAGACAGATAACAAATGTCCTTTAAGTCCACAGTACAGTCATAGGCCCAATGCACGCCCCCTTTGTTTCTCCGACTCAGTTAGGTGGAGACAGCTTACTTCCATGGGTTCCACAGGTGCCTGGGGTTCAACTGAGATTTTAGGGTCTGGCTGAGGTTGTGCTTGGAAGTTAAGGGCCAAACGGTAAAATGGCCTAGGAAACTTGCGAGTACTAAGTCTCTCTTTGCACCTTTCAGGATACTAGACATCCAGGCAAACACACAGCTCTATGAATTTCTCAAGGTCTTCTGGGGAATCCTTATAGACTAATTCGTCCTTGATGCGATCTGTAAGACCTTTCCGGAAGGCTGCACATAATGCCCTTGAGTCCCAATTAGGCTCAGCAGCCAGGGTACGGAACTCAATAGCATATTGTGCCACAGACCTGGTACCTTGTTGTATGTCCAAAAGCGAGTACTCAGCTGCAGAAGCTCTATCTGGCTTGCCAAATACAGTCTGGAGAGAAGCCAGAAATTTGTCAGCGTCTAGCAGCACAGGATCATTGCGTTCCAGGTAAGGAGAGACCAGGACCAGGGCCTTCCCATTTAACAAGGAAATTACAAAAGTCACTTTGGCAGACGAAGTGTTAAAAGTCCCAGAGTTGTTGCAGAAATGCAAACAGCAAACATTTAAAAAGCCTCTGCAGTCCTCAGTATCACTACCAAATTTTTCAGGCAGGGGAAGTTTGGGTGGTACAGAAGAGGTAGGTTGGATTGGAGCAGGAGTCTGTACTGTTGCAGAAGGACCAGGCAAGCAAGATTTAAGCATAGTACAAAGTTCATCTAACTTGGCGTCCAGGGAAGAAAGATGCTGTTCATGAGCTCCAATCAATTGTCCCTGACGTGAAATCACCTTAACAATCTCAGCAGGGTCCACTGCCATTGTGGCCCGTTTGTAATGTAAGGTACCTGTGATAGGTAGTGTCCGAAGTGGAGCTTGTGTGCTGAGGATTCAGGCGAAAACTTAGGCAGATCAGGAGGGCAACAGATCAGGCAAAGCGGTACACGATCGAAATCCAGAGATTGGTCAGGCAGGCTAAAGGTCATACACTAGCTGGCAGCGAAGTACAAAATCAGCAGGCTAGAGAGTAGTCAGGAATTCAGGTTCAAAGTTCAAATACGGTATTCAGAGTCACAAAGCAGTCAAAACACCCAGGAAGCTAGTCCACATAAACGGGCACTGAGAGATAGGAAGTGCTGCTATTTATGGGCTGCTTTGATTGTAGATTGTCCACAGCTGGCAGCAGGTGGGGCTTGTGAGTCCAAGGTAATGCATCAAGCTAAGAGAACATAGCTATAACTCCAGAGCTCCTCTGTGGCACAACAAGTAAGACTGCAGCTGTGGGACCAGGAACATCCTGGTTCAAATACATCCAGGTAGATGACAAACACACACATTGTACATTATATACTACTGTAATAGAGTGGAATTTAGGATTTTACAAGCATTTTAAACTAGGGTTTATCTTCAGGGTAGGGCTTATATTGCAGCCCTCCTGAAAAATAACCGTAGGTCTTATTTCCAGGGTAGGTCTTATTTTCGGGGAAACACGGTAGTAGCAAGTTTATTTACGTGAGCTTGACACAGTCTTTCTCCATGTGCTATGTTTTGTACATAAATTTGCAACTGGTATCCTAATCCCTGCACCCTTGCATGAAGGTAAAAAAACTTCAGCTTTTACAACCACTTTAAAGCTATTTAGGCAGTGGACCTCATTCTATCACTTATATTACTGATGTAGCAATATGGATTACAATTGTAACACACAGCTATTCCCTGCCCTGTCTGTATATCATATTGTCCCTCTAGTGCCCAGCGTTACTAGACTGACATCGTATTTTTGAGCCCAACCAAAGGGATTGTGGGACTAGTAGTTACATCAGATGGCTGTTCACTTGCATGACTATACACCCGGACTACATATCCCAGGGATCTTTGCTATCACCAGAGAGATTGCTGGGAAGAGCTAAAAAAGAGACCAGAGATCTGCCTCATGTCCTCTCCCCCCCCGGGCCTCGTATGTGAAGGATCTCTCCATGCAAGGGGAGTGAGGTTGCGGCCTACCATGCGGTCTACAGTCATCCGACCTGACTGAGAAGGAGTCCAGCGTTGCCTGCTGTTCTTCGGACATCTGAACAGCACCACCCCTACAGTGCCGCAACCCACGCTTCGTGCTCGGCAATGGGTGATCATGACAAGTGGGTCTGTAGCCAGGACGTCCATCTGGGATTTGCTAGCTGGAAGACATGAAATCAGTCTGTTGGTTGGTGAGAGGGCCACTGCCCATCTTTGCAAACATTTCCTTTGTTGTTTCACTGGGACACTGTACACAGACAGCTTTACTTTGGGAACACTTCACTGCACTTTTATTTGAACACTGTACATAGGCATCTTTAGCTACAGTCATCATCAGATATACTACTACTCTATTACTACACCTTATTGGATACAATTAATGAGCTCCGACTGCCAGTGAAAACCATCAGATCTGCAACAGGGACATTCTGTCATTGCTACTTAAAGGGCCCTCATACCATTCATGTTTAGCTTCATCTCTCATTAGGATCAAAGGTTAAACAGGCCAGCCTGGGTTTCTCTTTCTAGAAGTATTGTCAGAATTGATACTTAACCTCTACTTATCCTTTCAGGTTATGTTCAACTGGTACTTCATTGTACATATGTATATATAATAATCTGTTGTGGCCAACTGTCTTAACCACTTCAGCCCCGGACCAATTGGCAGCCAAAGGACCAGGCCGCTTTTTGCGATTCGGCACTGCGTTGCTTTAACTGACAATTGCGCGGTCGTGCGACGTGGCTCCAAAACAAAATTTGGCGTCCTTTTTTTCCCACAAATAGAGCTTTCTTTTGGTGGTATTTGATCGCCCCTGCGGATTTTATTTTTTGCGTTATAAACAAAAATAGAGCGACAATTTTGAAAAAAATTCTATATTTTTTGCTTTTTGCTATAATAAATATCCCCAAAAAATATATAAAAAAACATTTTTTTTCCTCAGTTTCGGCCGATACGTATTCTTCTACATATTTTTGGTAAAAAAAATCGCAATTAGCGATTATTGATCGGTTTGCGCAAAAGTTATAGCGTTTACAAAATAGGGGATAGTTTTATAGCATTTTTATTAATATTTTTTTTTTTTTTTACTAGTAATGGCGCCGATCAGCGATTTTTATTGTACTGCGACATTATGGCGGACACATCGGACATTTTTGACACATTTTTGGGACCATTGTCATTTATACAGCAATCAATGCTATTTAAATGCATTGATTCCTGTATAAATTACAGTTGTAGTGAAGGGGTTAACCACTAGGGGAGGGGAGGTGTTCTGGGCTGTGACGTGTGTGTGTTTTTTTACATTAGGGGGCGGGGCTGACGTCATTGATCGGCTTTCCCGATGACCGGGAACAGCCAATCAATGACAGGCAGAGTAGGAAGCGCGGGGAGAGGTTTGTTTACACATACCTCTCCCCGTTCTTCAGCTCCGTAACCCGATCGCGGGACACCAGCGGCGATCGGGTCCGCTGGTCCCGCGGCCGGAGTCACGGAGCTCCCGACCGGGTCGCGAGCGCGCCGCTGGCGGCGCGCGCGCGACCCACGGGCAGGCATTCATAGGATCACGTACAGGTACGTGATTTTGCCTGCCCGTGCCATTTTGCCGCAGTATATCTGCGTTAGGCGGTCGGGAAGCGGTTAACTGCCATTTTATTGAGGAGTCACTCAACTGGGTTTGTGCTGTTATCCCAAGCTTAGTTAAGCCGCTTAGTTGAACCATTACCTCCTTTGAGCAACCATATCTTAACTGAAGTATTCCAGTAAATGTTAACAGAATATAAACGTATTGAGTGCTCTCTTATTACTTAAAGGCGCTGCAATGATGTCTGAACCCAAATTGTTAGGTGGGTTGGAATGTTCACAGGGTGATGGCGATGCAGATGAGCAGGTAAATCCAAGCCGTGTTACACTATAAAGACTGATTAAGATGTCGACTAAGATTAAAAGATCTCACTAGTTTCTCCAGCAGCAGTAAAGCTATACAGAGGATATAATCTTTACCTACTCCATCCAAAAAGGAGCTGGAACATGAACAGGTTATTGCCAGAAGCCAGGTTACCTCCACTCATGGAGTCGGGTGGCCGTTAGAGCTCAAGGAAGCCCCTCATCAAACCCAGCTGCTATGTTGGCCTCAATAGAAAGAATTGTAAAGGACCTAGCTGATTCCGTGACCTCCATCAAACCAGAAATGTCAGCTACTGGGAGCGGGTCTACCCAACCTAGTGCTTCACACAACCCACTCCGGAGTCTTCTACACGGGGTCTAAATGGCCAGATACCCAGCTACAGATTCTGATTAATGCTTGTCAGGCTGTTCAGACATCATGTCACAAATATACAGAGAAAGTTGGGGTCATCCGCCTTTCCACACACCAGCGGGTTACTATACAACCCTATCAAGAGCTGGTGTGCGCCCTTCCTGTTGTGGCTAGAAGGCACATAGAAGGAGCCACTGTGATGGTAGAGCCACAACTCAATCTAGAAATAAAAGGTGAATGGTTAATAGCCTTGCCCTGGAGTGGAAGCTACATGTGCTTCTTTTCAATCTGTTCTGCCTGATTCCGAGGACTCTTATCTTTTGCGCTTCCATTTCAAAAGATGACTCCTAAATAATTAACTAAAACACAGCGGTTGGTTCAGAAACATATAGCATTCTCTAGGGGCCCGGAAGATTATGGCTGTACTACTGCTTTGAATCATCCAATCCACACTGGTGAAGCTGCTTCTATCTGTGAAAGGTATCATAATATACCCCCTGCCCTTTGTCAGGAAGTTAAAGACTTACTACAAAGAATGCTACAAGGGGGGTGATACGAGAGAGTTGCAGTCCTTGGGCTGCTCCCAGGGCCAGATTAAGAACATCATGGGCCTGGTGCTGAGGATTTTGGTGGGGCCTTTTATAAACAATAAATGAATAAATAAAAATGCAAACAATTTTTGTTATAACAAATTAAATTAAAGAGAGAGAGAGGATGAGAGAGAGAGAGAGAGAGAAAGGGATGAAAGAGGTGTGAGGGGAAAGAGGATGAGAGAAAGAGAATGCACATGAGAATGCGTGGGAATGACATCAACGCAGCCCGGCCAAGGCAAGTGACCGAAGGCACAGAACACGGAAGGAAGACCGGTAAAGATGGAAGCGCCCGGGCCGGATTGATCACATCATAGCACTGGAGGGCTCAGTCTGACAATTTAAGTGTACCCTAATGTGCTAATATGCTGTGCATACTTGTACATTATGGCATAACCTACCTCAGGGCCTCTAAAAAATAGTAACGTTAGAAAAGTTTACTACCGCTTTAATATCATTGGAACCCAGGAGCCTCTCATGGGGCCCCCTACTGACCTGCATAGTTGCCAACATTTCAAAAATATTTTCAGGGACACTTTTTTACAAGTGCTATATTTAGAGTAGCTGACATCCCCTGTGTTCCTCTATACGTCACAATAGTAATTACAAAATTAAATAAGTACTAATAATGGGGCAGAACAAATATGAGGACTGAGATTTCCTTTAGTTGAACTAACAAAAGTGTGCCCATTATAGAGCTGGTAACATTGAGGATATTCAGTATAATTTTAAAGAACTGTATTTGTGGGTAAGAGGCATAGGGGAGGAGAGTGGATGGTATAAAAGTGGGAAGTATGTGCAGGTGAGGGAGAGGAATGTGGAGGGTCTAACAGTTGGCACTATGTACATGAGAGGAGTGCGACAGAGTATGACAGTGGGCAGTATGCACAGCAGAGGAGTGTGGAGGGTATGACAGTGAGCAGTATGTACAGGAGAGGAGTGTGGAGGGTACGACAGTGGGCACTATGTACAGGAGAGAAGTGTATGACAGTGGGCACTATGTACAGGAGAGGAGTGTGTAGGATATCACAGCGGGCGCTATGTATAGGAGAGAAGTGTGGAGGGTATGACAGTGAGCAGTATGTACAGGAGAGAAGTGTGGAGAGTATGACGGTGGGCACTATGTATAGGAGAGGAGGATGAAGTAATCTGGGAAGGAAAAATTTAAAGGTTTGTGGAAGGATGTTTAGGGACTGTGTAGTGGTTAAGCGGGCCATACATGGATTGAAATTGTACCAATTAAGCAGAGACCAGCCATAGTCGATCTATGTATGGGCTACCTGGTTTTACACAAGTCAACCTATTAACCGACTTGAGTACAACCAGCCTGTCAGGTTTTCCCCAAAACAATCAGTGCTGCCAGCTATAGTTAGCAACACTAATCATTGTATTCACTGGCAGAACACAATAAGACTGCAGGAGTGATTCCCCCATCCACAGGTCAGCAGGTGAGAGGGTGTGTGGGGACAGGCTGGGGAGAGATACTAGTCAGTGGCTGGGTAGGCACTGGTTAGTATCAGAGCCAGATACACACAGGTTACATATGCCACGATCGTTAGAGTGAGAACAATAATTCTAGCCTTAGACCTCCTCTGTAACTCTAAACATGTAACCTGTAAAAAAAATGAAAGCATCGCTTAGTACACAAAAAAAAATCGTGCTAACTTTAGTGGGGTTTTTTTATGAATGAAACAGTTTCTTTCCAAAAAAAAAATGTTTGAAAAATTGCTGCGCAAATATCATGTAACATAAAAAGTTGCAAAAACCACCATTTTATTCCATAGGGTGTCTGATAAAACAATATATATAATGCTTGAGGAATTTTCTATCAAAAAAATGATGATTTTTACATGTAGGAGAGAAGTGTCAGAATTGGCCTGGGTGACAAGGGGTTAATTATCATAAGTAATATACAAATAATTATTATAAGCCCTGTGAGTTCATCCTCTCAGTCTGCTGCAGAGTGTTCCAGCTTGTATTTATACTGGCTGCTCTGTATGTAGCTTCTGACAGACTGCGCAAGCAGCCCCATATCTTCGGAACCATAGATGATAGCAGCCCCATATTTTAACCAGTGCTGGAGTAGGTCTTTAGCTACATACCCCCCAAATGTGGGGTCTCTGTGACTCCTGATCGCTGAGCTACAACCCTCAAAGTCGATCTTCTTTTTTTTTTTTTTTTTTTGAATTTTTTTTTTTTTGAATTTTTTTTTTTGGGGCAAATGGGCCTATCTTGAGAAAGGGGCCTGGAGCTGCAGCTCCAATAGCCCCTATGTTAATCCGGCCCTGGCTGCTCCCATAGTTCTTGTCCGAAAGAAAGATGGAAATTTAAGTTTTTGTGTGGATTATCACAGACTGAACTCATGTACGCATCGAGATGCTTACCCACTGCCACGGGTCAAAGAATCCCTAATGGCCTTAGGCCAGGCTCAGTATTTTTCTACTCTAGAACTGGCCAGCGGATACTGGTAGGTCTCACAAAAGGAAGACAACCGTGAAAAAACAGCCTTTATTACCCCTCTGGGACTGTACAAATTCAATCGTATGCCTTGCGGCCTGACTAATGCCCCCCAGCACTTTCCAAAGGATAATGGGACATTGCTTGGGAGACTTGAACTTTGACTCCGTTCTGATTTACTTGGATGACATAATCATCTTTTCCAAAATGGTTGAGGACGGTTTGAAGCATTTGGACAAAGTCCTCTCTCATCTAGCTCAATATGGACTTAAGCTCAAACCAGAAAAATGTCATATTATGAAGACCAAAATCCACTATTTGGGGCATGTGGTCGAGGCAAAGGGGGTGTCCCCAGATCCAGATAAAATTCAGTCTGTGCAGGCTTGGACCACTCTTTAAGACGGTGACAGAGCTTCGTGCTTTCTTGGGGCTTGTGGGTTATTACCGCAGATTCATTCCAAACTTGCTAGTGTTGCGGCCCCACTCACCCAGTTGCTATGTGATCAACCTGCCCTTAAAAAAATGGAAAATCTTCCCCAAGTATTAATGAGAGTTGGGGGACAGCACAGAGTGAAGCGTTTGAGACCCTCAAGGCAAAGTTGACTTCTGCGTCCATAGTTGCCTACTACCGTAAACCCTTCTGGGTGTACACCGATGGCAAGGGGGCTGTGCTTGCTCAGGAGCAAGATGGGACCGAACGAGTGATAGCATATGCTAGTTGCAGCGTGCGACCTACAGAACATAATCCAGCCAACTACAGCTCTTTTAAACTTGAAGCTGTTAGCGTTAGTCTTGGCTATGACTAAAAAGTTTGCTGAGTATTTGGTAGGTTGACAAGTGGACATCTATATTGACAACAACCCCCTTGCCTACCTATAAACTGCCAAACTTGGCAACGTTGGGTGGCCCGGCTAGACCAGTTCAACTATACTATTCACTACAATCCAGGGCACTCCAATGGCAATGCTATCGTCCTCTCAAGGTTTCCCCATGACCAGCCTCAGGAGGATAGAGATCAACAGCGTGAAGAGTATGAGGTTGTCCCCTCCAGGGTCAACCTACGAGAACAACAAGCATCCTCAGCTCTGCAAAATTCACCAAATCCCACAAAGAGGGACAGAAAATCATACTCCTTAAGAGTGGATAAAACTTCAGTGGAAAGACCTTTTGTGCCGAACAGACAGAGGCTTTTGTTCGTAAGTACGTTTTTTGTCCTGGACTGACTAAGTCGGTTCTGAAGGTGTGTCAGGAGTGTCAGAGTTGTGCCACTCACAAGGGAAAAGCAAAGAAAACCACCCCTCTGGTGGTCACTCACTGAGCTCCCAGTTTCTCACTAGACTTCAAGATCCCAGTCATCACTGGATCCCCTGAGCTCTTCCACAGCTAACCCGCTGTATACTCCTCAAGCGTTACCCCCGCTAACCCGCTGGGTCCCTGGCTTGGCACTTGCTGAAGCTTTCCCAATTCTTCACCGTCCACGGCTAGTGAAAATAACTGCTCTGGTACTTCTTTCAGACTTCCATAAACTGGCCTCTGATAACAGGAAGGATGGTCCCTTAGTGGCGCCTGCTTTCCCTTTACCTCTGGCCTTGATCCGTGATTGCTGCTGGCAACCAAAATGATCGTTCTCGATAGCAACAACTTGGTTCTCCATACAGCTCAACCTCTGCAACTTGGTCGGGCTCCAAGCCTGAAGTCATCACACCGCGCTGCTTCTCCTACTCCTGGATAGGACTCAGACAGCCTAGCAACCAGGTACTCCTGGGATAGGCCTCAGGCTTCTGGCCTAGCAACCCGGGGCATTTCAAAACACGTCCACCCAGACAGCTGTCCAGGTGGCACAGAACAGCGATCACCTGACTCCGCCCAATTAAATAGGCTCTCCCAGGAGGCCAAGGGACTAAAGAGACCCCTGCCAATTGGCTGAGACAACCCACCCACTCATAGTCTGACTTTGCTAGGCTCTTGTCAATTCAATGTCACCGGCAACAGTGCCACCCAGTGACAGAAGAGAGAAGTGCGGCAAATCCAGATGTAGGGAGAAAAAACTGTGGATCCTCGAACAATTAGCCAGGACACTTACTACCTGGCAGACTAAATTTGTTAGTGACTCTGCCTAAACACCAGGGTGCTACAGTAGAAAATGGGCCTATCTAATAATAAAGAGCCTCTGGCATTCAGACTTCATCAGTGGGGAAGCTTTAACTCTCAACATATACCAGGTATTGTTTTTGACACAAAATGTTCTATTTGTCATTGAGGTGCCATCCAACACGGAGAGCTATAATTATAAAATGATTCGGCTTTCAAGCCATGTATTTAAAGCTGTTATCTCAGAGTTGTTATATCCTTTTGAAACGCACAACTGAAGGATGTAGACTTCTCGATCTTAGCTACTTTGGATTGATTTCAATCAGTGAAATTATTATATCACAGGAATCAATATCTACAATGTGCAGTTCCTTTTCTCCTCAGTGCTTGCTATAGCCTAGGTTTGGACTCCGTGACAGGTTCCTTAACTGCTTTTCAGACACAATGAACAGAACCTTTCAGAATAAATTCAAATCTATTATGTTTTTTCTGGACAAGTTAATTAGACAGTATAGCATAGATTTTTTTATTTTATTTTCTTTCCTCGCAGAATTTTTTGAAAAGGCACTTTCAGGGGCTATAACATCAGATGTATTACAGAATGCCACAATTACTGATGTATTCCTTAGTAAACCACCCATAACATTACTGTGGCATTAGTAGGGCTCAGGGGACAGGCTAAGTCATCAAGAGTGACCCAATATTCAAGTTACTTGGGACACACTGTAGACAATCTGCCAGGAGGTTCAGGAACTTTATACATGGATCCAAATTCAGCCTGTTCAGCAGGGACCGGTCAAGATTAAATCCATGTATGGCCAGGCTGATTGACTTGGGTACAACCAGCCTGTCAGATTTTTTGCAGTTAATTACTGTCGGTGGCTATTGCCACTAGCAGTAATTATTGTGTTCTATCGGTCGGGAATGCTCCCTGCTCCCCACCTGTGGTGGAAGGAAAGAAAATTGGGTCATCTTTGGGCTGCTTTAAGGTGCCTTCTTTAACGGCTTCAGCCCCGGAAGATTTTATCCCCTTCCCGACCAGAGCACTTTTTGCGATTCGGCACTGTGTCGCTTTAACTGACAATTGCGCGGTCGTGCGACGATGCACCCAAACAAAATTGACGTCCTTTTTTCCCCACAAATAGAGCTTTCTTTTGGTGGTATTTGATCACCTCTGCATTTTTATTTTTTGCGCTATAAACAAAAAAAGTGCAAAAAAATATATAAAAAACTTTTTTTTTTCCTCAGTTTAGGACGATATGTATTCTTCTACATATTTTTGATTAAAAAGATCGCAATAAGCGTATATTTATTGGTTTGCGCAAAAGTTATATTGTCTACAAAATAGGGGATAGTTTTATGACATTTTTATTATAAATTAATTTTTTACTAGTAATGGCGGCGATCTGCGATTTTTATCGGGACTGTGACAATATGGCGGACAATTTTGACACATTTTTGGGACCATTGGCATTAATACAGCGATCAATGCTATAAAAATGCATCGATTACTGTAAAAATGTCACTGGCAGGGAAGGGATTAACACTAGGGGGCAATCAAGGGGTTAATTGTGTTCCCTAGTGTGTGTTCTAACTGAAGGGGGAAGGGACTGTGTAGGGGAGATGACAGATCGCTGTTCATACTCTGTATGAACAGACGATCTGTCTGTTCTCCCCTCAGAGAACCAGAAACTGTGTGTTTACACATACAGATCCCGGGTTCTCCGTGTGCCCCGATCGATCGCGGGAGCCCGGCGGTGATCGCGACCGCCGGCCACTCGCATCGGAGCAGGGGGCATACGCGCCCCATCCCCCTAGTGGCCAAATCAGGAAGCAACGTAACATGACTCGCCCAGCCGAGTCATGTTGCCGCAGTACAACTGCAGCGGCTGGTCGGCAAGCGGTTAAATAGCAAGAAGCAGTTTTATAGTTTTTAGGATCTCTATAAACAGAAATATAGGGTTACTATTACTGACCTTATGAAACTACTAGTGGTTTGGAGGTCTAAGGCTTGCGCTACAAACCAGAAACAAGGATGCTGGAAGTGAGGCCAGAACTCCTGACAAGGAGAGGTTAGTAATGGCAGTCACTGTGTTTCCCTCAGCAAAGTTTTCTTGTAAGAAGCAGAGTCTTCATATGTAGTGAGAAAATGTGGGTACCACTATGTACAGTTACAACCTTTGCATGGAGTAAAGGATGTTTGACTTACCTGTAAAATCTGTTATTTGGAATACAGTACAGAACATAGGCATGGCCTGGGACAACTGAAGGTTGCCTAAGACTATGTCTGTATCCTGTACAATCAAGACAAAAATGTTATAAAAAAACAACACAACTGACCTCTATATATAGGAATAAATATACGATATATATTAAATAGACTAATTTCCCTACATAGCAGCTTTCTCAAGAAAACCTGTATGCACAGTTGACCTAGAACCTGTATTGGTTGCATTGGATTTGCCCATTAAAATGGTTGTAAATATCTGACAAAAAAAATAAAAACATTCTATCCTAAAGTGTGTACTTGCTTCAATACAAAGCACTGAATGTGATTTATGTCTGCTGCCTGCTCTGTCATCTGACTGAGTAATTTTTGACAGCTATTGCAGACTCCAAAGTAGGGAGGGGTATGGAAGAGTGGAGTGCTCCAACACACAGCCCGTAGTTGGCAGCCTCAGCTGTTCATGAGTTGCCTATGAGTTTGCATGGCGGGGGTGTGTCCCTTTCCTTTACCGAGGTCTCAGATTACACTTGGCTCCCTGTTCTGTAGTGTGGGACATCACATCCCCTCCTCTGCCTGCTAGAACTCAGAAATGCTGGGTAAAATGTGTGCTTTAGGAGGCTGTAGAGGAAAGAGGGGTGCAGATAAACAGGTAAAACATATGTAGACTAATTTGTCTCATCTCTGTGTATCACTGTCAGTTCTGTGGGTATATGCAAGGGCTTACAATCACTTTAAGCTAGATGTTCATGTACACCACGGGTATTCTTCTCACTTGGTTCAATAAACCCTAAATGCATTGTTAATGAGACAACCCCAGCTGTGCCAAACATCTAGAAAACTATGGAGCATGAGTGCTGTGCTATTGCTCAAGTATATAGTACCTATGACAAATGAAAACCAAGATCATAAACAAGCTCAACCGATATATATCAAATGCACAAGCTGGGATGTCCTGTCCCCCATGCAGTACATCCAAAGCAGAAAAAGAGCCGGTGTTGTGTCGAATACTGTCCCCCGTCGGATAGTGTCTGCCCTGTACTGCGCTTGGACAAGGAGACGCCGAAGGTCTCCGAAGATGAACGGCGCCTGCACTGTGAGTCAAGGTTCAAGCCCCACCATCCAAGTGCACATAGAGTTAGAATAAAAAATTGCAGAGCAAAGCGAGGCCGTGCCCGAAGCGTGGCGAGCTAAGCAAGCCCACGAAGGGGCCCTGTTGTTACTAAGTGCTACCGTATGTCCACTTGGATGGTGGGGCTTGAACCTGGACTCACTGTGCAGGCGCCGCTTATCTTTCGGATTTTAGACTTTCGGATTCTCCTTGTCCACCGTACTGCGCAAGCCCTGCGCCTGCGCAGTACGGGGCGGACACTATCCGATGGGGGGACAGTTTTTGGCAGAACACCGGCCACCCAGTATACTTCTCTTGTTACTCTTTATTGGCTACATAATATAATTTTTTTTTTTAAATGCTAACACATTGCGGCTTTTACAGCCTTTCTCCTAGCATGCTAGGAAGAAGGCTGTAATAGCCAAAACACGTTAGAATTTTTACACTATGTTTATGTTATGTAGCCAATAAAGAGTAACGAGAAGTAGAGAAGTATATCAGGTGGCCGACATATTACCTAACACAGACACAGGCTAAAAAGTGGCCATATGTGTACTGATTTAAGATTGCTCTAGAGATGAGAAAAAAAGCAATTCATCGATTTAAACATCGAACAATGCAACACATTGACCGGAAAAAAAACTATCATTTATTAGACCTGTATTATGATTGGTTGTTTATGTATGTGGTTGTGTATGGAAAAAAAAAAAAACTGAATTCACACAAAAGGCCACATCACCCTGTCGGTGACAGAATTAAAAAAAATATGAGCTCAATTATTGATTATCATTTGCTCTTCAAAACACTACAGAATGTCTCTTGCTAAACATTATGGACTTACCCTGCGGGGGAGAGAGCCCGTGCAAGGACTTCCAAATCTTTACGAAAGGCAGAAAGTGAAGGAAATATGCAAATGGCTGGATATATTCTGATATGTACTATACTCTGAATGACACGGATGTTCTTGCATTTAGAAGAACGGGAGCATATACCAGAAATGATTTCTCCTCTTTGATTGCAAGGCACTTACATCCAGCCAAAACCATCCAAGAATAATACATCAACATCTAAATTAGGAGGGCAATAACCCCTTTCAAAAGCCTCACACACACGATCGGATTTACTGATGGGAAATGTGTGATGACAGGCTGTTGGCCTAAAATCTGACCATTTGTATGCTCCATCAGACAATTGTTGTGTTTTCTGCGGACAAATGTTGGATGGCAGAATTATAATTTTTCTGCGGACAGCGGTCTGTTGTTGGATTTTTCGAGCGCGTGTACATAAGTCCGTCATACAAAAGTGAAAAGTACAAACGCATGCTCGAAAGCATGGACGAGCCGGAAGCGGTCGGTCTTGTAAAGTAGCGTTCGTAATGGAGAATTAACATTCGTGTACTGGCAAATTATGAAATCTCGCAAATGCAGCACACAATTCTCTTCTTTTTTAATGGGATAATAATGAAGCTGCTTTGCTGGTAATACTGATGGAGTTCTGCCAAACGTATTTTAAAAGGCTTTTATTTTCTAGTGATATCAAGAATAATATTATTATTCTTGTTCTTTTTTTTTTTGGGCAAGTTACCACAACACCATTATCCGTAGTTATTACAAGATCAAAGATACAACTATGTTGGTGTCCCTTGTCAATTTTACATTGTATTTTTTAAAATGTAACTGCCTACTACCAAACTGTCATTTGAAGTAAAACACATAGCCAAGTATTATTCTACACAATTTTTTTTTTATTGTGCATTAAAAAAAAGAAAACAAATAAAATTAGACATGCTATCTGCCAATAGAACTTAACTAAAAAGTGCACTCTATGCATCCAAAAATATAGAAAATATACCAAATCAAATCGTTATTCAACCAAAAAATATAATAAAAGCCTCATGCATGTGTCCTGCTTCTTAATATAGGGCAGTGATGGCGAACCTTGGCACCCCAGATGTTTTTGGAAGTACATTTCCCATGATGCTCATGTACTCTGCAGTGTAGTTGAGCATCATGGGAAATGTAGTTCCAAAACATCTGGGGTACCAAGGTTCACCATCACTGATATAGGGGGTCAACAATGCAAAGAGATGGTGAAAGCAGGGGCCCGTCATCCGGAGATAATTCCGAAAATCTGGATTATTCTCCTGGAGCTCCCGCCGCAAAGGCATATGACATAATTGGTCACGATTAATAAAGCAACCAATTTTTGGTCCAAGAAATCCTCCTCCTCCTGTTCCTGGACTGGACTTGGGTCAAAGCAATAACTCAAAGGCCAATAATAAATAACACGTTATCTCCTCCAATTCTGCAACATGGCTGGTTGACGAACGGCCGTTCAGAAATTAACTGAAAAGCGCAAAATGAAAAGCACGAATCAACACTCACTAAACTTCTACTAACATGAAATTAGCAGAAGGAGCCCAAAGAGTGACGCTTCACAATTGAACTTCCTCTTCATCGGCTCATAGTACGTCTAGTACGTCACTACGGTCGTTTTTGTTGGCCGACAATTGTGTACCGTTTGTATGTAAGACAAGTTCATGGCACACGCTCTTCGGACAAAAATCTGACACTTTGTCTGCGGAAAATATGATTGTGTGTACAAGGCTTTAGCGGAAGTAATGTAACTCTAACTTTGGGATCAGCTTGAAATCCATTACATGCTTCCTACTTGATGTCCCCTGCAGTCCCCCTGGGGGTTCACATAACATCAGGAACGATCTGCCATACACAGTATATTGATCAAAAGGAAGAACCAAACAGACTTTTAGTGCCGGTTCACACTGAGGCAGCACGACTTGCAGCGTGACTGCCTCAGGCGACCTGACAAGTCGGCCCAGTGTGAACCGGCTCTTAAGGTACCCACAAATATATATAGTTAATTATTTATAATTTTTAGTATACAAAATAATTACAAATATTGTCATATACAGAATAATTAAGATTTTTTTTTATCATACATGTATCTTTCCTGATGTTTACATATAATGAAACATCATCCCGAGAGATTGCCCCACGTAAATACTTGAAAAAACACTCCTAAGGCCACATCCGTATAATGTTTACTCAGGAGAAGAAAGGGGTAAAGAGCCAATGAGGCCCTAGTTTGGACTTTTCAGGCAAAATGGACAAGGGTATAGTAAAATAAATATTTTTATTAACAATGAGTCACAACCTACAGGTCAGATGGAAAAAAGAATTAAAACATACAATATACATTGATGGTCATAAGTGTCTAGTGTAAACAAAGAGTGTACTAGTGTAAACAAATGGATGGCAGTGAGCCCCTGTGCGTCAAAGCGTTTCGCTATTGCTTCTTCAGGATACACTTGGGGTTAGTTGAAAAAAAACAGGTCTCACTATCAAAGATAAAAAAAATTGATCAGACATTATATAACAATAACACAAAGTAAAAACTTTTAGCTGTTTCTATATCCACAAGACACATGCACACACATAGCTACCTCGTCAGCACAGGATTGTCTCCACAAGGAGATCTCATGGATGATCAACAGAGAATCACCATATGTAACAGGAGGTGGATTCTTATTAGTGCCAACAGCCAAATAAGGGGCTGTAAGGATCAACATGTTAGTCACAATTAGTATCCAAGAGACAGCCATGTTCTAAAAACTCACACTACAGAATTAATATCGGTATATACAAAGTCAGAAGAAGACCCCCGAAGTCGGAAGAAGACCCCCGGACGGCGGCAATGAAGGAGAAAGCCAGGCTCCTCCGCTAGTAAAAGAGCGGTAAAAGAGCAGAAGATAGCGGAGGAGCCCGGCGAGAAGACCCCCGAAGTCGGAAGACCCCCAGAGCTGTCTAATAAACGACTTTAAAAACCTGTGTTGTGTTTTTTTTATTAACAGTTTTTCCCTCAGATGAATGGGTAGGGGTACCATGTACCCCATACTCATTCACATACGGTGGGGGGCTGGGATCTGTGGGCCCCCTTATTAAAGGGGGCTCCCGGATTCTGATAAGCCTCCGCCCGCAGACCCCGACAACCAACGGCCAGAGTTGTCGGGAAGAGGCCCTTGTCCTCATCAACATTGGGACAAGGTGCTTTGGGGTGGGGGGGCCGCAGGGCCCCCCCTTCCCCAAAGCACCCACCATGTTGAGGGCACGTGGCCTGGTATGGCTCAGGAGGGGGGGCGCTCCCTCATCCCCACCCCCTTTCCTGACCGGCCAGGCTGCGTGCTCAGATAAGGGTCTGGTATGGACTTTGGGGGGACCCCCACATTGTTTTTTTGGCATAGGGGTTCCCCTTTAAATCCATACCAGGCGACGGGGCTAGCAAGGTGTCAATCTCACCGATGGATGCAGCGACATTGACTTCCTTCGCTAGTCCCGTCTACCTGGAGTCACGTTCAAAATGAATGGACTTTACTCTGTGTGTGGGCAAGTCCGTTCATTTCAAAGGTCCGGCGGACTAGCACACAGACGGCGGATTGAGTCAAGCCTTCTTTCTAAGTCAGCCGGACTTTTGGGAAGAAAAAGTCCGCCGGAGCCCACACATGGGCGAATTGTCCGGCGGACTCTGGTCCACTGGACCAAGTCCGCTGGATAGTCCGATTGTGTGTACGTGGTATTATGAGCACCCTGTTAATTTTGTGTCTGTTATCTATTGAAACAAACTTAAGCAGATAATAGGCATTGGTATACTTGAGCCTCCTCGGCGCTAACGTAAAGCTCCCCTGCTTTTTTATTTTATTTTATATGGTGTCTCTCTTTCGAGGGTAACTTCACTCTTTAGGTTTGCTGCACCTACTGTATACGTTCGTAATGTATGTTACTTTTGTCTGTGTCTCGCATGTGTTCCAAGCTTCATTTACCTTCAAAGGCCTATGGCTGTATTGTTATCTATTTGTCTGTTAATCTTCAATAAAAAACATTGAAACAAAAGACAAATCTAAATCAAATCAATATTAGGTGTGACAGTTCATTGGCTTCAAACCAGTACCAATTCTTACACTTGCACACTCTGTGTATGATTAACCAATTTGACCATGCAGGTGCTCATGATCATCAATTTAATATTTTGTTTTAAACTCAGTCATTAACTGAAACAGAAAAAGCTGTGTAGGAGGCTTAAAACTGGGTGAGGAACAGCCAAACTCTGCTACTAAAGTGAGGGTGTGGAAGACAGTTTCATGTCACAGGTCATACATACATGGCAAGACTGAGCACAGCAAGACACAAGGTAGTTTTACTGCATCAGTAAGGTCTCTTTTCCAAAGCAGGCTGGGGTTTTAAGATGTGCTATTCAAGCTCTTTTGAAGAAATGGGCAATGTTGAGGACCGTAGATGCAGTGGCTGGCCAAGGAAACAATGCAGCAGATGAAAGACACATCATGCTTACTTCTCTTCGACATTGGAAGATGCCCAGCAGTTCCATCAGCACAGACCCAGGTACACTTATCTACTGTCCGGAGATGTCTAGCCAGAAGTGGTCTTTATGGAAGAATTGCCATTGCAAAGCCATATCTCCGATGTGGAAACAAGGCTAAGCCACTCAACTATGCAAAAAAACATAGGAACTGGGGCACAGAAAAATGGCAGCAGGTGCTCTGGACTGATGAGTGAAGTTTGCCGAAGGGCTGGAAAGCAGTTAAGTAATGAGTGTCTGCAGGCAACAGTGAAGCATGATAGAGGTTCCTTGCAAGCTTGGGGCTGCATTTCTGCAAATGGAATTGGAGATTTGTTCAGGATAAATGGTATCCTTGATACTGAGAAATACAGGCAGATACTTATCCATCATGCCACACCATCAGGGAGGCATGCGATTGGCCCCAAATTTATTCTGCAGCAGGACAATAACCCCACACATACAACCAATGTAATTAAGAACTATCTTCAGTGTAAAGAAGAACAATGAGTCTTGGAAGTGTTGGTTTTGCCTCCACAGAGCCCTATTCTCAACATCATTAAGTCTGCCTGGGATTACATGAAGGGACAGAAGGATTTTGAGGCAGCCTACATCCGCAGATCCACAGTGGTTAGTTCTCAAAGATGTTTAGAACAAACTACCTGCTGAGTTCCTTCAAAAACTGCAAGTGTTTTGAAGGCAAAGGGTGGTCACACCAAATATTGATTACATTTTTTCCATTATTAAAAAAATAAAAAAAAACAATATCCCCCCCCCCTCCCCAATCCATCATCAATCCTGACGTCCACCAAATTCGGAAAAAATTAAAAAAAAATAAAAACAATCCGTTTGCGACAAAGGCGAACTGCCAAATGCCTGCTCTGCAGTTTGACAGTTTTTAAATATGTAAGGGGTACGGCCACCTGGTGACACCGCCCCCCTTGTGACATCACTGACCGATGCATGCTGGGTGCCACCAGGTGACATCTTACTGTTTCTTACCTGTTTAAGAACTGTCAAACGACAGAGCAGGTATTCGGCGATTAGCCTTTGTCACAGACGGAGCATTTTGGTAACCACCTACTCTCAGCAACACTTTGATGTTAAGAAAATTATATCAAAGCATTGGGATGTACTAAAGAACGATAAGGTCTTAGGGCCTGTGCTTCCCGACCACCCACACGTCATTTTCAAAGGGGTACCTCCACTCAGACTACAGGTGGCACCAAATATTTTGGATGCACCTAATAGAGTCTCCTTTTTCCAGCAATCCAAAGGTTTCTATCCATGTTGTAACTGTAGGGTTTGTCGTCATAATATCATCAAGGATAAAAAAATCTGCCAATTTAAATCTAATGTAACTGGTAAGACCTATGATATTAACACATTCATTACCTGCATCTCATTGAATGTAGTTTACCTTATAACTTGCCCATGTGGCCTACAATACGTTGGTCGGACCATATGTGCTATGAATGTTCGAGTCAATGAACATATTAGCAATATCTATAGGGGATTTCTGAAACATAGCGTTTCTCGACACTATCTTGAATGTCACAAAAAAGATCCACGTGGTACCAGTTTTGTTGCTATAGATAGATTTAATCCTCATTGGCGGGGCAGTTCATCAAAAAGAGAAGTCTCCAGACTAGAAACTCGGTGGATTTTTGATTTAAAATGTCACACTCCCCTTGGAATGAATATTGACTGGGATGTGAATTGTTTTATTAATAACAGCTAGTTTTTCGTATTTATATATTTTTTATATATATATTTTTTATCAACAGAGATATAAATATATTAATTATTTTAACCATATATTTTCTAACCATCATCAAGAATTTTAATGATTTATGACCTCATTTGAATTATTAATTTTACATCATATTATGCATTACCTCCATGTAACTAATTTTACCAAAATGCCTTTTTATGTGTTTTATATGGGTGCTCATATATTATGTAAATGTATCAGATGTGATTAAATATGGATTGCGTGATAATTTTTATCAGGCCTAATGTCCGCCGATTGGAGCGCTAATTTCGTTTGCGCTCCATTCGCTTCAGCTTCCGGATGTTTCAGTTTACCTTCTCCCATCCGGAATCTGTCAGATGTGCGGCTATTAAATTCCAGTTCGCAGACGTCCTGTGGAGCGCAGCGCCTGGTGGTGCGTTCCACCGGCCGTTTCCGCTTCCATTGACTCCAGTTTACGGACGCCCTGTGGAGCGCAGCGCTTGACGATGCATTCCACTGATCACTTCCGATTCTTGTCTCTCCTTCCGGAGGTGGTCACTGAATGCACAGGATGGAGTGTAACACGGATCGCTTTCCGGTTTTCTACTTCCGGATGATTATTTACTAGCAAACACATTGGGACTGGGTAATTCCTATCATGGGCCACCCCCAGATGTGAATTGAGACTGATTGCTGAAGGGCAACCTAATGCGCAGGTCCAGACACCCATTTTTACATACATTGCATACAGCTGCTGCATTGTGAGGAATGATGCAGCACCTGACTCTCTTATTGGGTTCAATATTTATAGAGAATGCTTGCATCACTTAGCCATGCCTCTGATGATATCCCTCTCGGATGAAACATGTCAGGCTAGCTGATGCAAGCATGCTATTGAACGTGGAATTTTTACCTATTTATCCAATGCCTAATTGTGACTTCATCGCTGTAAGTGCACTACAATAAAAATTTAATTTTTTTCTTGTACGGGCTTCACTATGTGTTTTCGCTTTGCTTTTTGCTTTGCATGATATGTGGAAATATTGGATTGCTGTGGCTTGAGGCTTTACTGGCTATCTTGATCATACCCCGGATCTATTGAGACCATTCTGTTGGAGAGTGACACCCGTGATGTTTGGTCGTTTCTCGGATTTAATCATACTTTTAGATGGAGAGTGGAATATTTGATGCTCACCTTTATCTGACATCTGGTAAGCAGATTTGACACACCTGGGTGACGTGTGCTCCTTTCTACACATTCTGGAAGTGGTGGAAGATCTTTCTCACTATCCTATAATATTTACAGTTTTTCTGCAAAGAATGAACCATAATGCATAGGATGCATTAAGGTGAAAAAACGTGAACCTTTGCAAGCCCTTAATGATGCAGCAGCCAGCTTCCGGGGCCCGCTCCTTTACAACCAGCTATGTACTATGCAGTGCATTGTGGGGCACTCGTTGGGCAAACATCCCGCAAAGGGCTCTGCAAATTTGGGTGTTTGTTGAACAGGCGATGTTCGGGCTGAACTTAGCTTGCTTAGCTCGAACTGTTCGCCCAACTCCACTTATATGTATGTATTCACATGTGTGGGAGTAAACCTATTCTATTGTTATGTTGTCCACTGTATTTGTGATTTGTAAAATATCTTTATTTTATACTAGATTGCATACCTCATCCATACTCCTGAAGACGCGGAACTAGTTTCTGGAAAACGCATCAAGTTGAGGGCTTGTCTCATTCTCAACTATTTATTGTAAATGTGTTGATACTCTAAAACAGGCTGTTACAACATACTGTATAGGATACATATTGGTATATATACTTACCTGTACTGTGGGTGCAACATACTCTCTGGATAAAATTTCATTATACTGTATGTACAGTATATGTTACCTTCAATGTGTGAAATTAGGCATTGCATAGAATGCCGAAAATGGAACATCAAAGTATTAAACTTTCACAAATTTTCTAGCCATTCTGTCTCAATAGTTCTGTATAATGCCTAGGTATTATATGCAATATCTAGGAAAATGATATAGCATATTAAAATAACTATAAAAAAACATTTCTTGGGCGTAAACGGAAGCCAGCCTGGAAGGACGCACCGAGTGAGAGCTCCTCACTAGCCCGCAGCTCTTAGGCGACCAAACAGGGAGAATCTGCTCCCATCCATGGGCGGCTCGCGGACCACACGATCCTCCACATCACGGGGATCATCCCAACCCCCGCCAACCTCGGCCACGTCCTTCAGAGAATACTTTAAGCCGCCGGCAATGCCGCCGGGCGAAGGGGACAAGATGGCGCCGGACGCCGCGGGCCCGCGATCCCGGGCATCCCCATCCCCTCCATCCCCACACAGACAATCCCCACCACAGGACACTGGATCGGCACAGGCTCCGGACCCCGATCAAGCGACTCAGCAAATGGTGAGTGACGCCCAGCGGGCTCCCCCATCCCCTGCCACACCGCACGAGGAGCAGGCTGCGGCCTACACCCAGCAACAGCCTGCATACACACAATGCACAGATGCATACCCCAGGCTGCTCCGCACGGCATCGGAACCCAGCCTGCAAGATGACAGCCCTGCCTCCCCAACTCCTGTATATGGCATAGAGGACTTCCCAGCCCTTCAAGGCCCCACATACTCCCAGGCCTACCTGGACCCATTAGACACCAGCAGGCCCCACTCCCACAGCGAGCCTGATCAGGCCGCCCCTGAGGCCCAGAGACGGTCACAGGCCCAGATTAACAGCACCACGGAGGGCCCCACGGCACCCCCATCATATGCCCAAACAACAGGCGCCAAGGCTCACCCACAGAGGAGCAGCCCGGCCTCACAGGCCTCCCACACCCCAAGCTGGTCCGAACACTGGGACTCTCCACAACAGCCCACCCCTCAGGATCCCTACCAACAGCCCTCGCCTCTTCACCCTCACCCACACCGCACTGAGGCGATCTACCCCAACCCCCCCTATCCGCCATGGCAATCCTACTTACAAGCTATCCCGACGAAAGAGGATTTCAAGCAGCTCATAGAAGATGTAAAAGCCACCTGCCGAGCTGAAATCCAGGCCCTTCACACCGGCCTCAAACACCTAGCTGACAGAATGGAAATGGCGGAAGAAGAGATCCAGGAAACCAAACTTGCAGTGCACCGTACCCAAACCCAGACCTCGGACCACCGCCTCATGCTAAGAGACATGCAGCGCCACGTCGAGGACGCGATGTCATATGTCGGGTACATTCCTATCCATTAAAAGAGGACATAATGCGCAAAGCCCGCTCCATTCGCAAGCTGGCCTTCGACAACAACCCAATACAGATCTACCCGGACCTCTCCTGGATCACGCTCCA
This sequence comes from Lithobates sylvaticus, assembly GCA_028564925.1. Lineage (NCBI taxonomy): Eukaryota > Metazoa > Chordata > Amphibia > Anura > Ranidae > Lithobates > Lithobates sylvaticus. The sequence continues at coordinate 273,864,708 of CM053026.1, read as the reverse complement.
GAAGCGACGGTTGCTGCAACCCCTCCTCCGCTCTCTACAAGACAAGGACATCGTCTACAGATGGGGATACCCCTTCAGCCTGACTGCAAAACACCAGGGGAAATCAGCCACTTTGTGCTATCCGGAAGATCTCCACACTTTTTGTGATACCTTAAACATCCCCATTCCTCAGTTACCAGAATGGGATCTGGTGGCCACACCACCCCCTCCACCAGTGGTATGGCAGAAGGTTCCTCCGCCCAAAAAACCCAGGGGCCCAGATCCCTCCCGCAAACCCCCCAAGCATAGGAGCAACTGACTAAATAGATCAGTGGACCCCCACGCCTAGCCCCAAATCATTGCTCTCTTCCAAGCACTCCCTTTGATTTGACATTTTTTTTGTTGATGGGCTACTCGTGCTTTATGATCCTGGTTCATGAGCCACCTTACACCATTTTCTAGCACCACTCCCTGGTCGCCACTGCTTCATCCCCCGATCCTAACAACGGGCATGTCTCGGCCGAGATGTTGAGGAAGCTGACTTCTCGATTACCTACCCCCCCCCCTTGGACTCTCGTCCAAAGTTCCTTCCCTAAAAGTACACACCCCCCTGACCCCCCCTTTTTGGATTTCATGGTCAGGAGGCCTTACAGGAACTTTACAGGCCCTGGGGGCCTACGGGCCCACAGGACCTACCTGAAGACAGTTGTTGTATTAACCATATATTTGCTTGCTCTAACCTCTTTTCTCCCCCCTAGACCCTCCTCTCCTTTCCCCACCGCAGACCGAAACCTAACAGAAGCCTTGACGATCGCCGAGCCGCCACCCGGGGATGCCACGCTCTCAGACCCAGATCTCCAAACCACAGACTCAGTTAAGTATAGACATCGCCCACCTCACCACACACAATGGCTAAGATTATGTCTTTGAATGTCCATGGCCTAAATTCTAACAAAAAGAGGCACCTGGCACTTCGGGAATTCAAACAATCAGGGGCGGACGTTATCATGGTCCAGGAAACCCACTTTAACAAAGGGGACTCCTTTACATTTGCCTCCAGACAGTACCCCCAAATCTATCAGGCCTTTAATCCACGAAAAAAGGCGGGCGTTGCTATATTGTTCAAGAAGGGATCCCCATTCACCTGCTCTGCCTCGTACCTAGACCCGCAGGGTCATTACATTATTATCCAAGGTCAATGGCAAACCCAATCAGTCACATTCTGTGCCCTATACGCCCCAAACGTTCACCAACATCGTTTCCTGGCTAAGGTCCTCACACGACTATCACGAACACCCCACGACTACCTTGTAATCGGGGGAGACTTTAACCTATCGCACTCTGTGACCTGCGATCGACTCGTGGTGAACCCCCAGGCCTCACAGCCCCGAGCCATGAGGGACTCTAGGCTCTTCCGCCAACTCACCAGAAAACATGCTCTCTTTGATGCCTGGAGTGCTCTCCACCCAGGAGATCGCAGATATACCTTTTACTCGCCCCCACATAAGACCCACTCACGTATTGACTACCTATTTGTTAACAACAATACGCTCCGTATTACTGACTCTGCGCGGATACTCCCCATCTCATGGTCCGACCATGCCCCCATCACGATGACATTAAATATTGGCACCCCCCTACGCAGACCGTGCAACTGGAGGATGAATGACTTCCTCCTTCAGCATCTCCCCTCCCGCACTGAACTGGAATCCACCTTAAAATACTACTTCATCGAAAACGAGACACCGGACGTATCCCTCGCGACCCTGTGGGCTGCCCATAAGACAGTTCTCAGGGGTCGCTGCCTAGCCCTCTCCTTAGCCCTAAAAAACAACGCCAAAGCTGCCAAATTACAGGCTGAAACGCAACTAAGGGCCCTAGAGACTCAGCTCCAAACCTCCCCATCCCTGCCACTTCTTAAATGAATCACCTGCCTACGGTCCACGCTCAGGGAACTAGCAATAGGTCAGGTAGAAAAAGCTTTAATCAGACTGAGGCAGCTTTACTACGACAAGGGCAACAAGGCTCAAGCCCTACTGGCCAGGAAACTGGCGGACAGAACACTCACCGCCACACCACACCAAATTAAGAACAGATCAGGTGACCTCCTATCACACCCCCAGGACATAGCGAACGCGTTCGCAGACTTTTACACGGACCTGTACAATAAACCCGAGATCCCACACAACCCCCCCTCACCTGACCTAAGGGACAAGATGGCACGATATCTAGAACAGGCTGGAATCCCTCAACTGTCGACCTCAGACCTACTCACACTAAATGCTCCCATCACCGATGAAGAACTCACAGCAACCATAAAAGCCATGCCCGCCCACAAATCCCCCGGACCGGACGGACTGCCCTACGAATATTACAAAACCTTTCTCCCCCTACTTCTCCCGTATATGACTAAACTGTATAATGCCTTCCTTCACCAGACCCCCATCCCGACTGACATGCAATGCTCCTATCTCACCCTAATCCCCAAACCAGACAAAGACCCCTCCTCCCGTCGCCAGCTATAGGTCCATAGCCTTATTAAACACGGACCTAAAAATCTTCACAAAAATTCTCTCAACACGCCTGAACGAGATACTGCCCTCATTAATCCATAAAGACCAGGTGGGCTTTGTCCCCCTTCGCCAAGCAGGTGACAACACAAGAAAGGTCATAAACTTAATCGACGTGGCCAATAGAGATAACACAAGATCCCTGGTCTTGAGCCTGGACGCAGAAAAGGCGTTCGACCGCCTTGGCTGGCCATTCATGCTTGCCACCCTAGGTCACATGGGATTTAAGGGACCTTTTCTCCAGGCAATCCGACACCTCTATACTAATCCTACATCACAGGTTAAAACCCCATTTGCTACCTCACCTACTTTCCTAGTGACCAATGGTACCCGCCAGGGATGTCCGCTCTCTCCCCTGCTATTTGCCTTATGTGTAGAACCCCTGGCGGCGACCATTCGCAGAAACCCAGATATTCGGGGCATACCTGTAAGAGGTAAAGAATTCAAGATATCTCTCTTTGCGGATGACATCATCCTTACCTTGACCCAACCCAGAATCTCCTTACCCAATCTACACGCTGAACTCGATAAATATGGCGAGCTGTCAGGTTACAAAACAAACGCTGCAAAGTCCATGGCCCTCCCACTTAACGTCCCAGAGGAAGAACTCCTCCACCTACAGTCGGAATTTCCCTACAACTGGGAGCGGAGCTCCTTGAAATACCTGGGGGTTAATCTTACCCCATCCTTCGATTCCCTATACCAGGCCAACTTTCCTCCCCTATATAGGTCAATCCGAGAGCTGACAAAAAAATGGAAATCCCACCAAATATCCCTTATAGGGCGAATCACGTCCGTCAAAATGGTAATACTCCCTAAGCTTCTATACCTATTCCAGACCCTCCCTATTCCCGTCCCCTACAGCCACCTACGTAAACTACAGGCTGACCTCCTCCACTATGTATGGAACCACAAACGACATAGGATCCCACGCTCAGTCATGACCGCGGCTCGCACTGACGGAGGCCTAGCATTCCCTAACCTAGTTAGATACTACCAAGCGGCCCAACTACGAGCAATAGTTTCCTGGTTTCCCCAAAGGTCCTACAACAGATGGACGGAGATAGAAAAAATTTGGTTAGCCCCCATCCACCCGAATTGCCTCCTATGGAACGCAAGTCCAAAAATAGACCAAAGCCGATTACTCGGATCCATGACCCAGCTCCGAAGGCTCTGGCAGAAGATATCCCATCAATATGAGCTTAAATCTGAAAGCTCATTGATGACTTCCTTTTTGTGCAATCCCGAGGTGCCAGCTAGTCTCACCCATCACATGTCATGGCCTTGGGCCTCACGAAACCTCTTTCACTATGGACACCTGGTAGATCCCAGGTCCCGCAAGCTACTCCCGTTCTCCGAGCTACAATCCAAACATGACCTCCCCAGACAAGTATTTTACAGCTATTTGCAGATAAGACACTACGCCCAAACCATAGCCCCACACCTGCAGTTCTCTCCACCCTCTCCGTTTGAACGTATCATATTGGAGGGCAGATCGCGCAAGGGACTGATATCTGACATATATCAAATCCTAAATAAACATTCCATACAAACCCAGGGCAAACATGGTTACATGCTTCGTTGGGAAAAAGAATTAGGAGAAGAAATCCCAGAGGAGGCCTGGAGAGCGGTCTGGAGTCAGGCTGCCAAGAGCTCCCTGTGTACTTTATACAGGGAAAATGCATATAAGATTCTCTTCTACTGGTACCTGACCCCGGACACGCTCCACAAAATATACCCATCCACCTCTGATCGCTGTTGGCGTTGCCAGCAAGCCAGAGGCACACTCTTCCACATTTACTGGACATGCCCCTTAATAGTCCCATTCTGGACCTCCACACAGCAACTTGTGACCCACCTCTTCGAAACACCCATACCTTTGACTCCGAAACTTTTCCTACTAGGTCTTTCCCAACCGAAAATAGCCAAACCATACAAAAAACTACTTAGGCACATTCTTACGGCGGCAAGGTGCTTAATAGCCCTCCACTGGAAGAAGACACTGCCCCCATCTCAAGAGGCCCTCTATGCTAGAGTTAAGGACGTGGAACTAATGGAGAAAATGACAGCCAGGCTGCGGGACAAGCTGGATGAACATAATGGTGTCTGGGAGCGATGGCATTCTCGGGAGGACCCGTTATGACTCGGCGGTCCAAACACAAAGGTACGCTAGTGCTCTTACTACCCATGTATATATTCGTTCCAATATGGTCTGCCCAACCCCCCCCCCCTCCCCCCCCCCCTTTGCATTTCTGTCCATCTGGACAATTGTATACAGTTGATCAAGATATCGGACTCAAGGTACAATATCCTGCATGCGCAACCCGAAGTAAGGGTTTTACTGTTGAACTATACAAAGCTAACTTCTGAAGAAAGACTCTTTATTATCTGCCTGTTAAGCATGCGCAAAATTGCATTCCAGTTTATGTCCGTGTATCGTATGTCTACCGTACACTTATCTATGTTCTGTTGTAAAATCTGTAAAAAAAAAAAAAAAAAAAACATTTCTTGCCTTGCTTTAAAACATCACACAATCTATAGATTTCCTGGGAATTCTATACAATGTCTGCTTTTCACACATTGCTGGTAACATATACAGCTGTGGCCAAGAATTAAGTTTTGAGAATGATACAAATATTGATTTTCACAAAGTCTGCTGCTTTAGTATTTTTAGATCTTTTTGTCAGATGTTACTATGGTATACTAAAGTATAATTACAGGCATTTCATAAGTGACAAAGACTTGTATTGACAATTACATTAAGTTTATGCAAAGATTCAATATTTGCAGTCTTTTTCAAGACCTCTGCAATTTGCCCTGGCATGCTGTCAATCAACTTCTGAGCCACATCCTGACTGATGGCAGCCCATTCTTGCATAATCAATGCCAGAATTGTCAGAATTTGTGGGGGGTTTTTGTTCACCCGTCACTAGAGGATTGACCATGACCACAAGTTCTCAATGGGATTAAGTTCTGGGGAGTTTCCTAACCATGCACCCAAAATTTCCATGTTTTGTTCCCCTTCCCCAAGCCACTTAGTTATCAATTTTGCCTTATGGCAAAGTGCTCCATCATGCTGGAAAAGGCATTGTTTCTCACCTAACTGTTGGATGGTTGGGAGAAGTTGCTCTCGGAGGATGTTTTTGTACCATTCTTTATTCATGGCTGTGTTCTTAGGCAAAATTGTGAGTGAGCCCAATCCCTTGGCTGAGAAGCAGCCGCACACATGAATGGTCTCATGACACAGGACTAATGGTAGCACTCACGTTTTCTTCTCTGGATAAGGTTTTTTTCCTGGTGCTCCAAACAATCGGAAAGGGGATTCATCAGAGAAAATTACTTTACCCCAGTCCTCAGCATTTCAATCCATGTACCTTTTGCAGAATATCAGTCTGTCCTCGATGGTTTTTCCTGGAGAGAAGTGGCTTTTTTGCTGCCCTTCTTTACACCAGGCCATTCTCCAAAAGTCTTTGCCTCACTGTGTGCAGATGCACCGACACCTGCGTGCTGCCATTCCTGAGCAAGCTCTGCACTGGTGGTGCCCCGATCCTGCAGCTGAATCAACTGTAGGAGATGGTCCAGGCGCATGCTGGACTTTCTCGGTGCATGGAAGCCTCCTTCACAATTGAACCTCCCTCCTTGAAGATCCAATAAATGGTTGATTTAGATGCAATCTTAGTAGCCGCAATATCCTTGCCTGTGAATCCCTTTTTGTGCAAAGCAATGATGACTGCATGCGTTTCCTTGCAGATTACCATGGTTAACAGAGGAACAACAATGATTTTAAGCACCACTCTTCTTTTAAAGCTTCCAGTCTGTTATTCTAACTCAATCAGCATTACAGAGTGATTTCCAGCCTTGTCCTCGTCAACAGTGACACCTGTGTAATGAGTGAATGTCATGTCAGCTGGTCCTTTTGTGGCAGGGCCAAAATGCACTGGAAATATATTTTTAGGGTGAAGTTCATTTTCATGGCAAGGACTTTGTAATTAATTTGATCACTCTTTATAACATTCTGGAGTATATGCAAAGTGCCATCATAAAAACTGAGGCAGCAGACTTTGTAAAAATTATTATTTATGTCAGTCATTCTCAAAACTTTTGGTCACGGCTATACATTAGGAGAGATTTATGTGTGCTGGATTTTTTCTTAAATATTCTATATATATTTAATGAATTGTATACAACCATAAATTATATATTTCTAACTATATATATTTTTGGGTACCTTAAAAGTCCATTTCTTTTAATCAATATACTGTGGGATAACCAGGATGTGGTACCTTTTTTTTTTTCTTGAGCCCCTTTCCTCCATTTATCATACTCTAATCTGCTAAACCAAATTATCACTTCCTAATTTATCAATTGACAAATGCTTCCTTGCCCCACATCCCTATAAATCTAGATCAGCTCATGGGGAAGTCGCAGACAGCATGTTTCTTGCCTGAGTTTTTATTTTGCGTTTTTTTTTTTTTTGATTAGTATAGCAGTTTCAACACAGCTGTTTAACTAAAGCAGTATGAAGATACAACAGGAAGAACTCTGCTCCACCCTGGAAAGACTGCAAGCAAACCAACACGTGATAAATCATTTCTTATGAAGTCTGATTGCCACTCTATTCCCTCTACTCTCTTTTCACATTAGTGTTCTGTCCTCAAATTGTCCTTACTTTACTCCTCCTCTCCACTCCACCCATAACCTCCTGCAACTATGGACCACCAGGACAGTGAAATATATGTGTGCATATACCTCCCCGCTCCCATCTTACCTCCCTTACCCTCCTTATCTCTAAGGTATATTTCCCACAATCCTGGCCCTCCATTTTCCAACTGCAACCCCCATAACTGCCACTCTTCCTTCGCAGGCAACTGCCACAATCCATTCAGTTTATTTGGTATCCCCCTGTGATAGTATTTATATATTTTTTTTTTCCCCTCTCTTAGTTATATATGTTTTTTTTTTTTTTTTTAGTTGTAGATCAATTGATCCAAATACCTGATGGTGGGCTTAGTGTTGGAATATAGTGAGAGATCCTATCACTTGTGCCGTGATTGAGTTTTTTCATCCTATGGCATGCATTTAAAGATAAGGTTTATAGGTCTTGTGTGATAAGGAATACATGCTGCTGTTTACCACCCCTTTGGTCACGCAGCTATCCGAGGTTGAGTTGACCATTTTTTTTAGCAAATATAGTTTGTGCGGTTTGTTACTAGTGTGGACTGAGTTACTTTATTTCTTTTTTACATTTTGGTATACAATAAACCCCATTGTGTACTTGAAAGTAGGGTATGCCTGTATTTAGTTTGTCTATGCAAGGCTCTTTGATTTGAATTGTATAATTTACTTTTGTCTTCTGATTCAAAGATTGTAAGGAAACGGTCATGTTTGAAATGATGTCCTGAGGAAGTGGCAGACTGTGAAACACGTCAATTATGACATCCAGCTTATCTGTACAATATGTAATCTGCAATAAACATTTCATAAATTTTGTACAATAAAACATCTGTTTTTTCAAGATATCTTTTGCTTGATGCATGGATAATATACCTGTTGGCCATCCTTGAACTCCCTGCTTTTTATAGTATTTCACACAGTATCACACGCCTTTTGGGGTGATGACCTTCTGGGATATGATCTTCTTAGTTGCAGGTTATGTCTTCCCCCACATATATTTATTAACTTCTGACTTTACCCCTCCTCTCCACCCCACCCCACAGCTTCTACATACCCTCACTCCTATCCTCTCCCTATTACTGCACCTATCACCTCCTGCAAATACTAAACCCACATATTGACCTAAAACACTAGGACATTGAAATATACGTGCTCATAAACATCCCTCTCCCATCTTACCTCCCTCACCCTCCTTCTCCTAATCTCTAAAGGAATATTTCCCCCAATCCTGGGGGCTTAATTTTCCAACTGTAACCCCTATAATTGGCACCCTTCTTCTCAGGCAACAGCCCCAATCCACTCAGTTTAAATTTCTATCAAAAACTAGCCCCTCAATCTTCTGTGCCTTCTGGAATTCCTGTCTGTAACAAGCTCACATCTGAGCATGACCTTTTTATCTCCAATTGCTGCAACATACTTGCCATGACTGAAACCTGTCTTCAAGTTTCTGACTCCGTTTCTCCCGCTGCCCTCTCCCATGATGGCCTCCACTGGACTCAGTCACCCAGGCCCAGTGGATGGAAAGGAGGTAGAGTTGTATTCCTTCTATCCCCACCAAGCACCTTTCAAGTCCTTCCTACCCCTACCCTCTCCTCCTTCCAGACGCACTGTATCCGTCAGTTTTTTGCAATTTCCTTGAGGATTGCAGCGCTTTATCTGCCTCCTGGACTAAAAAGAAAAACAAAAAAGACTTAGTTAGACTTACCGGTGACGGTATTTCTAAGAGCCTTTCAGGACAACCCTGGAGAGAGCGCAGCTCCGCCCACTTTTCAGGAAACACATGCTTGACCTTTAAAACCCCTCCTCTTCCACCATGGCCTCAGTTATTGGGGACCTCCGGCATACTGGAAAACAAAGCACAGAGAACCACACAAAAAACCATGACAGATACTTGTATCCTTTTTATGCATTCAGAAACACAAGGGAGGGAACTAGGGGTTGTCCTGAAAGGCTCTTAGAAATACCGTCACCGGTAAGTCTAACTAAGTCTTTCTCAAATCGCCTTTCAGGACAACCCTGGAGAGGATAACCGAGAAGCTTACCTAGGGTGGGACTACTGCCTGCAGTACCTTCCTGCCAAAGGCCTGATCTGCAGCTGACAGCAAGTCCAGTCTGTAGTGGCGAAGGAAGGTCGAGTAGCTTGACCACGTGGCCGCCTTACAGATCTGATCAGGCGTAGCACCGGCCCTTTCAGCCCAAGAAACTGCTGTTGCCCTTGTGGAGTGGGCAGCAATCCCCGCTGGGGGCACTTCCCCTTTGGCCTTGTAGGCCTCTGCAATAGCCCCCCTAAGCCACCTGCCCAAGGTGCTCTTTGAAGCTTTTTCCCCTTTGCGGGGTCCTGAGAAGATCACAAAGAGGGCATTAGACTTCCTGAACTCCCTAGTGACCAAAAGGAACTGCAGAAGACATCTCCTTACATCTAGCGTGTGAAACGCCTCCTCACCTGCGTTGGCAGGAGCTGTAGAGAAGGTAGGCAAAACAATTTGCTGGGAGCGATGAAACTTCGAGGAGACCTTGGGCAGAAACGCTGGGTCTGTTTGAAGAACCACTCTGTCTGGGAAGATTCTAAGGAAAGGTTCCGTAACTGCTAGAGCTTGCAGCTCACTAATACGTCTTGCTGACGTAATAGCCACCAAAAAAATAGTTTTCAAGACTAAATCTTTTAAACAAGACCCCTGTAGGGGTTCAAAAGGTGCCTCCATAAGCCCCTGAAGGACAATGGATAAATCCCAACTAGGGAAAAAGGTAGGAGCCACTGGCCTATTTCGAGCCAGAGCTCTAAAAAATCTGGAAATTAAAGTCTCCCTGGACAGGGTTTTTTTCAAAATAAACAGATAAAGCTGCTACCTGTGTTTTCAGGGTGCTAGCTGCTAATCCTTTTTCCATCCCCTCTTGGAGAAATTCCAGAACGGACACCACACTTTTGACCTGGAATCCCTTAGAGGTACAGTACGAATTAAATTTTTTCCAAACTTTAAAGTATATCGCCCTAGTCACCTCCTTTCTACTGGACAGGAGAGTTCTGACTACTCTATCAGACAGGCCTCTAGCTTTTAGGAGGTCTTTTTCAGAAGCCAGGCCGTTAGCTGAAGTCTGCCTACTTCTGGGTGAACCACCGTTCCCTGCAACAGCAGGTCCTCCCTGACTGGCAGCCTCCACGGAGGCTCCACTGCTAAGCCTAGGAGAGCCGAAAACCAGGGCCTTTTGGGCCAGTAGGGTGTGATCAGGATCATACCGATCCCCTCTTCCCTGAACTTCCTCAGTACCAACGGAATCAAAGGGAAGGGGGGAAAGGCATAGCACAGGTGGTAGTGCCATGGGTGAGCCAGGGCATCCAGACCCACGGCTCCGTCCTCCCTGTGCAGGGAAAAGAAACTGCGGACCTTGCAGTTCTGCCGATTGGCAAAAAGGTCTATTTGAGGAGACCCCCACACTTTGGTGATCATAAGAAAGACGTCTTGATTCAGAGCCCATTCTGCCTCCAACAGTCTTTTCCTGCTGAGCATGTCTGCGAAAAGGTTTAAGGAACCCTTCAGGTGGACTGCCGAGAGGGAGGCCACCCATGGTTCCGCCCAACTGAAAAGTTGCTCGGCTAGGACCATGAGAGCACTGCTCCTGGTTCCTCCCTGTCGCTGTACATAAGCCACTGCGGTCGTATTGTCCGAGAGGATCTGGACATGATGACCCCTCACTTCCTCTTGAAAAACTCGAAGGGCTAAGAGAATGGCCCTGAGCTCCCGCCAGTTTGACGATCTTCGCGACTCTGTTTTGGTCCAGGTCCCTTGTGTCGTCAAACCGTCCAGATGAGCCCCCCAACCCCAAGCACTCGCGTCTGTTGTGAGGCGCTTGTCCAACGGGAAGACCCACGGGAGACCTCTGGAAAGGTTGGTCGGACACCTCCACCACCATAGAGCCCTTTTTACTCTTACCGTGAGCCTGATTTGTTTCTCTAGAGAAACCTGATGCGACCAGGACTTCAGGATATTTGCCTGAAGAGGCCTGGCGTGAAACCGAGCCCAAGGTACTGCCGGTATTGCGGCTGTGAGAAGCCCCAGAACCTTCATGGCCGAACGAACTGAGATTGCACAGTTCGTTTGGACCTGCTTCACTGCCGCCTGGACCTTTTCCCGCTTTGCCTGCGGGAGAAAAACTCTCTGGAGGACTGAGTTGATTACATAACCCAGGAAAGTTATTTCCTGGCTTGGAACCAGGCTTGACTTCTCTAAGTTGAGGAGCCACCCCAGGCTTCTGAGGTGGATTTGAGCAACCTGCAAATTCACAGCTACCTGCTCCTCGGAGTCTGCAAAAAATAGAAGGTCGTCTAGATAGGGCACTACGGGAATACCCTTCAGCCTCAGGGGCTCCAGAGCTTCCGCCAAAATCTTCGTGAAGATCCTGGGGGAGGACGAGAGTCCGAAGGGCAGAGCCCTGAATTGCAGGTGCCAAACGGACTCCCCCAGATTGACTGCCAGCCGCAGAAATTGCTGGGAGGTCTGGGCAATTGGAATGTGTAGGTAAGCATCCCTTAGATCTAGGGATGCCAGGAAACAATTCGGCATTAACAATTTCGTTATCGAGTGGATGGTGTCCATACGAAAATGTTTGTACCGGATCGATCGGTTTAGGATCTTTAGGTTTAAGATCAACCGAAATTTTCCTGAGGGTTTTCTGACTAGGAAAATGTGGGAGTAAAACCCCTGCCCTTGTTGATGTTTTGGGACCTCGACAACCACCTCTTGCTGTATCAGATCCTGCAGCAGGTTCGTCATGGCAGAGGCCTTGTCTTGATCCCTTGGGAGGGTCGTGACATAGAACCTGTTCGGAGGAGGTTCTAGAAACTCTAGGTTGTAGCCCTGGGCGACAACACTCCTCACGAATAGGCTCGGAGTCATCCTGTTCCATTGCGGAAGGAAAGCTGACAGCCTTCCTCCTACTGGAACCAGACCGTCATTTGCTTTTGGGTGTATGGTCGGAGGGAGCTCTAAACAGGACTCCTCCCCTACCTCTACCCCTCTGGGGAGCCCAACGGCTTCTGTTATCTTCCCTACTTTTTTGGGACTGCTGAACAGCACGAAAATTTTTCTTCGGTGCCTGTTTCTTCTTAGTAGGGAAGGCCTTCTTTTTATCAGCAGTTCTGTCCAAGATGGTTTCCAGATCTGGCCCAAAAAGTAGGTCCCCAGAAAAGGGAAGGCCACATAGCCTAATCTTTGAGGCCGTGTCACCCGACCAAGTCTTTAGCCAGACAGCACGACGGGCTGAATTAACTAAAGCAGAAGACCTAGCTGCCAACTTGATAGACTCGGCAGAGGCGTCGGCCATGTATTTTACTGCCTTCAGGATCAAAGGGAAAGATTCCAAGAGGTCTTTCCGAGATGTCCCTGCCTCAATATGACTCTTAAGTTTCTCCACCCAGCATTCCAGGTTCCTCGCTACTACCGTGGAAGCCATGGCTGGTTTGAGGCTAGCTGCCGCAGAATCCCATGCCTTTTTAAGGAGGCCATCAGCCCTCTTATCCATCGTGTCCTTGAGGACCCCCATGTCCTCAAATGCCAAATCAGTGCGGCGTGAGACCTGGGAGAAAGCGGCATCCACCCGCGGCTTTTTATTCCAAACCTCCGACTCTTTATCGTCGAATGGGAAGCGCCGTTTGAGGGTTTTGGAGAGAAAAGGACCTCTCTCAGGGTCCTTCCACTCCCTTTTGACTGTGTCTGAAAGTACCCGATGGACCGGAAAAACCCTGGTTTTGGTGTCATCCAGGCCCTGATACATTCTGTCATGGACTGACAGTTGGACCTTTTCTTCTTGAATGTCTAAGGTAGTATATATACCTTTAAGTAGGTCATCTACTTCTTCTAGGGAAAGTTTGTACCTAGACCTACGGTCCTCATCCTCCTCTTCCCCCTCATCCTCTGAATCCCTGAGGGAAGGAAGAGTGCTTGTCCCCTCGTCCTCTGAATCCAGGATCTCCAGCTGTCTGGAGGTGGATTGTCTAGGACTTAGAGGTGGCTGCTGGCTAGTGCTCTGACCTGCTGGGTTCTGAGCCAACATGGTTTTTACAGAACTCAGGGAACTAGCAATCTCCTTAACAGAGGAGAAGAGGTCCCTGTACTGCTGGGAGGACTCTTCCTCCACCAGCTCCCTAATGCAAGCTTTGCAAAGGGCTTTTTGCCAAGATTCCCGCAATGGTACTTTGCACGAAGGGCATTTCTTCTGGCCTGGAGGGTTAGATCGTTTAGTTTTCCCCAAGACAGTCTCCTAAAAAGAAACCAAAAAAGGAATGTCTTACTGCTACTGCAGAGGGCCCACTAAAACAAACAGTGCTCACACCGACCACCAACAGGGAGAAGGACAACACCCCACTGTGACAAACAAAGGGGAAAAGACACAGCCACCATAAACCCACAGGTCTGAGTGACAGTAACCTCAGAAAACCTGAAGGGGCAGGCTCCCCTGAGGGAGGGAAATACAGTTCACAAGGAAAAAACATAAGCCCATAAGGGTAAGAATCAAGAGCACCGTTGTACCCCTCTTACCTGGGCCTGACCGGTGCTCGTGGTGCCTGCCTCCACCGACGCTGACGATCTCTCTTCCATCATGCAGAGAGCGCAGCGGGGACTGAATCTGACACAGGTGATTTTAAAACTCCCGGGCGTTGCGTCATTACGCTAGCCGGAAGCTTGCACACGGTCTAAGGACCCGCCCCCTAGCCCCTGCGTTGTCAGGCGACCGGAACCACTCGTCGCCCCGCCCAAACAGGAAGCCGCGTCACTGGCCGCCGCGTCATCCGCCCTCCAGAGGGGACCCGGAAGCCAACTCAGCGCCAGCGCGCGAGATTCAAACTCGGGCTCCCGGGTCCAAGACGCCTCGACCTCCTGCTCGGCCATGCTCCCCTGAGCTGGACAAGGCTGGGGACTCCGGAACACCCTCCGAACGTACCAGGAAGGTGCTGGGATGGTCGTTTTGCCGCGAATCGCACCTCACCGAGGTAAGGCCTTTCAGCTCCCCCTGGAGAGATCGCAGCCCTGCTGGTTCCCACAAGTGCTTCCACATGGCGGAGGAAACACAAATAACTGAGGCCATGGTGGAAGAGGAGGGGTTTTAAAGGTCAAGCATGTGTTTCCTGAAAAGTGGGCGGAGCTGCGCTCTCTCCAGGGTTGTCCTGAAAGGCGATTTGAGAAAAAACATTTGATTTTGAAAAAAGCACTTTCCTGAACGAAAACCACATTTACAGAATTTGTTCATTTCATTTATTTTTTACTTTTTGCTATAATAAATATCCCCAAAATAGATATATAAAAAAACAAAAATAGAAATTTTTTTTTTTTCCTCAGTTTAGGCCGATACGTATTCTTCTACATATTTTTGGTAAAAAAATAAAAAAAACGCAATTAGCCATTATTGGTTTGCGCAAAAGTTATAGCGTTTACAAAATGGGGGATAGTTTAGCATTTTTATTAATATTTTTTTTTTTACTAGTAATGGCAGCGATCAGCGATTTTTATTGCGGCTGCGACATTATGGCAGACTCAGCGGACATTTTTGGGACCAGTCATTTATACAGAAATCAGTGCTATTTAAATGCACTGATTCCTATGTAAATGACACTGGTAGTGAAGGAGTTAACCACTAGGGGGCGGGGAGGAGTTAGTGTGACGCGTGTGTGTTTTTTTTTTTACAGTAGGGGGCGTGGCTGACGTCTGACGTCACTGATCGGCTTTCCCGATGACAGGGAACAGCCGATCAGTGACAGGCAGTGTAGGAAGCACGGGGAGAGGTTTGTTTACACAGACCTCTCCCCGTTCTTCAGCTCTGTGACCCGATCAGTCATGGCCGTGGTCACGGAGCTCCCGACTGGGTCGCGAGCGTGCCCCTCGTTCCAGTTTCTAATTGTTAGTGGTGTCAAATCAATGTTCGCTTTAAACAGAAATGACAATACGTCGGCAGAATGGCACGGCTGGGCAAAACCACGAACCAGGAAAGTGGTCCTTTAAGAGCCCAGACGCGCCATTCTGCCGACGTATTGTCATTGCTGTTTAAAGCGAACATTGATTTGACACCACTAACAATTAGAAACTGGAACGAGGGTCCTTAAAACATGAATTTTGGAACAAAATTCTACACGTGAATGGCCAACTTTATTCTGAATGAGCAGTCTCTTTCCTCTGGCAGCACTGCATATTATATGAGCCAGGAGACTACACACAGGTCAGTAGAGGTAACCAATGTTTTTGGAATTCACTGCTATCAGCGTATTCGTCTTAGTGAAAACCGTAGTAAAATTTAAAATCCCCAACACATTAACCATCTTATACTCTAAGGCTGGATTCACGCTTTTGCATTTTAAAGCGAAATGTATTCCCTTTAACTGAGTGGAAACCATTTAATAAAATCAAGCTTACAGTTTTAGAGAAATGGTTTAATAGGATATAATACAGATTTTATGTGATAAACAAGGGTCAGAACTCCTTTCATACAATGCTCATCTATTCAATATGAAACTGTTCACATTCAAATGTTACAAGGAGCCTCAAATATTGCTCCCAACAAAGACTGAACAAAACCTGCACAGGGTGGAAATAACAGGGATCTGCTTAAAGAACTCCATGATGTAAAGATTGGAACTTACAGATGATGTCAAAAACCCTTTGCTATGAACTATTCACTCTCAAATGAGCTCGTTGACTAACTATTACCAGTATTGATGTTTTGCCAAATCAACAGATGAGAAAGCCTGCAAGTAAAACTTCAGATTTTATTTTTTCCTAAAACATTCAAAAAAACTGTTTGGAGAGAACTAGGCAAATCTTCTGTACCTGCATGGGTTAGAAAGACTTAAAGGAAACCTGTAGTGAAAGAAAAAAATTGCAAACCAAATCTAATTGCACCTCTTTAAAATGCTAGTTGCCTGGACTTGTAAGGCTGATCCAGTGATTTTAACACTGATTCACAAATCAAAAATAGCAGGATGTTAGCATTTTAAAGGAGGTAAGCAATGGTATTTTTCTTCATTACAGTTCTCTTTAGGTATTTAATGCTCCTACTCTATGGTGTTTTCACTCAGTCAGTCCTTTGTATTTTTCATGTAAATCAGCCACATCATCTTGAGACACACGCTGCCAACCATCTTCCCGAACATGGTAGAGATTCACTACGCCACCAGAGTAAGCATCACGGTATGTGGCTTGGTAAATTGAGCGCCGTGCCAATTCTTGAGCTTCCTCTGCTTCCATATTATAGTCATATCCTCGATCCAGGACACCATAGGCATACATAGAACCTGAGCCCACTGAGAATACAGAGCCAGACACACGGTTCCCCTCACTGTCCACATAGTATAGACCTGGGCAGAGAAGAGCACATATTTAATACTGAGATATATTTGTAGAATCCTCACCTAAAGCATCCTACAAATTCTTGTTTACAGCAATAAATATATAAAAAAAAAAAAAAAAAAAAAAAAAAAAAAAAGGTATTCCAATGTATTCTACAAGGTCTTATATAAATCATAACATGGCATATTTAAAAAAAAATATTGAAATGGAAAAAAAAAACAAACACTTATTTAGTACAAACCAACCCATGTTTCATCCATTTAACCAACATTGTTCCTACCTTCCTTTCTGGTGTGCCAGAAATATACCTTCCTCTGACATGACAACACATACATCTCTGAATTACTAAACACAATGGGGTTGATTTACTAAAACTGGAGTGCGCAAAATTTGGTGCAGCTGTTCACGGTAGCCAATCAGCTTCCAGGTTTGTCAAAGCTAGCATTGGCTACCACGCACAGCGGCACCAGATTTTATGCATCAATCCTGTGGTGTCAGCCCTGCCTACAATTCCGATAGATAACAAGGAAAAAAAAAAAAAAAGACATCCTCTCCACGATTTATTTTTAAGTGTATATACACACACGATTTTAATATGTTGATCAGGGGTCTCAAACTGGCGGCCCTCCAGCTGTTGTGAAACTACAAGTCCCAGCATGCCTCTGCCTGTGGGAGTCATGCTTGTAATGTCTCATGGGCTGTCAGCCTTGCAATGCCTCATGGGACTTGTAGTTTTGCAACAGCTGGAGGGCCACCAGTTTGAGACCCCTAATGTTGATGTTTTGTTCTGTGTTGAGCTATATCTGAATTTTCGTTGCATGCCCAAATCCTCCTCTTCACGGGTCCCACTTCTGTTCTCCTGGCCCCTCCCTCCTGTTGAATGCTCCCACAGTAAGCAGCTTGCTATGGGGCACCCAAGCCAAGCTGCAGCTCTGTGTGTCCATTCAGATACGCAGCTGCGGTTCAGCCCCGCCCCCTCTCCTGATTGGCTAACAGACTTTGACAGCAGCAGGAGCCAATGGCGCCTCTGATGTGTCTCAGGCAATCAGGAAGGAGAGTCCCAGATGGCTGACACACTCGTGGACATCGCTGGACAGAGATGGGGCTCAAGTATTAGGGGGGTGCTGGGGCGGCTGCTGCACACAGAAGACTTATCTTAATGCATAGAATGCATTAAGATAAAAATAAAAAAATAAAAAACACTTTACAACCACTTTAATTGTGTAGTTAGCAGGGCAAAAAATGGAGAGAATTAAGAGAAGTTAATTGTTAGGGTTTACATACACTTAATTTACAGTGAGGAAAAAAGCATTTGATCCCGTACTGATTCTGTATAATTGCCCACTGACAAAAAAAAAAAAAAAAAAAGATCAGTTTATAATTTTAATGGTAGGTTTATTTTAAGAGCGAGACAGAACAAAAATATCCAGAAAACGCATTTAAAAAAAAAGTTATAAAATTAATTTGCATTTTAATGAGTGAAATAAGTATTTGACAAGTATAATGGTCCCCCTGCTCAAGAAAGCACATGTACAGCCCCACCTGAAGTCTGCTAATGAACATCTGAAAGTGGTTGTAAACCCTTACAAACCACTTTGGCCTACAGGTAAGCCTAGATTAAGGCTTACCTGTAGGTCCAATAAATATCTCCTAAACCTACATGGTTTAGGAGATATTAAGAAAAGAAAAGGCAGCGCTGTCTACGGCGCACTGCGCATGCCAGGTTCACGGCGATATGCCGATTTCCTGCGCATGCACGGGAGTGACGTCATCGCCGCTCCAGCAAATCACAGCGCTGGAGAGGCGAGACCCGGAAGTCACTCCGGTATTGATGGCGCCGGAGAAGGTCGTGGATGAGGACCGCTTCAGGGGCTTCGTTCTCAGGTAAGTTATTCATAATGAGCTAGTATGCTATGCATACTAGCTCATTATGCCTTTGCCTTGCAGGTTCCGTTTTTTTTTTTGTGAAGAGGCTTTACTTCTTCTTGAATGATTCAGGGGAGAACTGGGTGAAAGTGTTGTGGTCGGATGAGACCAAAATCTAGCTCTTTGGCATCAACGCAACCTGTTTGGAGAAGGAGGAATGCTGCCTATGACCCCAAGAACACCATTCCCACCGTCAAACATGGAGGTGGAAACATTATGCTTTCGGGTGTTTTTCTGCTAAGGGGACAGGACAACTTCCCTGCATCAAAAGGGACAATGGACAGGGCCACGTACTGGCAAATCTTGGGTCGTGGATGGGTATTCCAGCATAACAATGACCCAAAACACACAACCAAGGCAACAAAGAAGTGGCTCAAGAAGTACATTAAGGTCCTGGAATGGCCTAGCCAGTCTCCAGACCTTAATCCCATAGAAAATATGTGGAGGGAGCTGAAGGTTCGAGTTACGAAATCAGCTACGAAACCTTAATGATTTGCAGAGGATCTGCAAAGAGGAGCGAGACAAAATCCCCTCGAGATGTGTGCAAACCTGGTGGCCAACTACAAGAAACATCTGACCTCTGATTGCCAACAAGGGTTTTGCCACCAAGTCATGTTTTGCGACGGGGTCAAATACTTATTTCACTCAATAAAATGCAAATCAATTTATAACTTTTTTGAAATGTGTTTTTCTGGATTTTTTTGTTATTCTGTCTCTCATTGTTAAAATAAACCTACCACTAAAATTATAGACTGATCATTTGTCGGTGGGCAAATGTATAAAATCAGCAACTCCCTACCCTTCCCTCTCCCCCCTTTTTACCATTAGGGACTGAGACAATGTTACTGACCAGTGGTCATTGTCCCAATTATAGTCCCAATTTTACCTGTTTTTATCTGATGCTACAATTTCCCCATCCCCCCTTCCTTTTCCCCTCCCCCTTTTTCCTTCCAATTCCCTCTTTGATACAATTGATAGGGATAGAGACAATGGTCTATTGTTACCATTGCCTCATTTAAAGTCCCATTGTGAAATTTTGTTTTTAAATGCTGACAGCTTTCTAATCTCAAATGTAAAAACACACAGAGCAGATGCGAAAGGTAGAGAGAAAAGGAAAGAAAAAAAAAAGTGATAAGATCCCAGTTGACACGATTTCTCTACTATTGTAAACTTGAGAATTCATTTCTCCACAGTAGCTGTAACTACATAAGTCAGTGAGGGCGTATTGCAAAGCTAAATTTACTGTTTGGTAAAAATAGTAAAAAAAAAAACAAAAAAAAAACTCAAGAACAAAAATGTATATATTGCAGCTGGCCAGTCCTCAGATATGGTGACTGCATTAGTTGTCATGGGAATAGAATGCAGCCATCATTACTGAAAAACTTCTGCTACTAGAACCTATCTCAAAATCCATATATAAGTGGACATGCTAGCAATATGGAAGCCAGTGGCTGGGAGCACATTAAAAATCAGGAGATGCCGACATCCAACACACCCTGAGATGCTAAAGATTCTACCAGTTGTGTAGCTTTGCAGAAAAAAAAAAAAAAAAAAAAATGGAAAAAAAAAAAAAATTCAGCCAGCAGGAAAGGAAATTATTGTCATTGTTCTTTTACAGCTGATATTTTTTTAATGTTCTTTGCTGCCCGTATGGCATTATTACAAGGGCAAAATGGGGCTTATTAGTAGGCAAGCAAAAAACACTAAGAATCCATTAGTCACTGACAAAGACTATGAAATGCTTTCTAACCCTGTAAGGTGGTTCTAAAACCTAAAAACATTTACCTTAACACATTCTGTTCTGTCCTTTCCTCACTCCACCCAGCACTGTGTGCCTGTAGCAGCTCTCTCCTCTCTCCATTCTTTCACAGGCTTTGCTGAGGCATTGGCTCCTGCTGCCCTCAATCAAATGCTCTGTGGAGGGAGCACGGCCAAGCCATGCTGCGTGTGTCAATGGACGCAGGCAGTGTGGTTTGGGAACGAGCCAGCATATGTGCCCCATTGGCTTTCTATGGGGGCACATGGAGAACAGGAGGAGCCAGGAGTGGCTGCAGGGGACCCCAGAAGAGCAAGAGTGGCAGTTTTCCAGATTTACTTTATTCGATATACAAGGAAGAAAGGAGCTTCATAATAAATGGTACAACAAAAAAACACCAAAATAAGTGATGTTAATATTAAAGTTACATTTTCAACTGACCTGGTCCCCTCTTGTCCCATCCACAGATCATGGTTCCCATAGATAGCCCCATGCCTTTGTACTGATATACCATATTAGCCAGCAGTTTGGATGCTGCAGCAACAGATATTCGCTCCTTGTTTCGTAGCTCATAGATGCGGCACTGACGAGCAAGAAGCCTCTCCCAGAAGCTACAATCAGCGGCACCTCCGGCCATTGTGCCCAACAGGTAAGGATTGATTTCAATAACTTTCTTCACTGTCTGTGAAGCGATGTATGAGCCAGCTGTAGCACGGGAGTCAACAGCCACAATAACTCCATGTTGAAACTGAAAAGAAAACGTCACCATTAGAAATATATACATGGATCCTTGAAACGGTTCACAATTCACATTATGGCATGTGTTAAAATGCACTGAGTATAAAAAACATCACAGTGCTCGCCTAATAAATTTTTTCCAATATTTAAAATAAAATCTTGAAACAAATATATATTTTTTTTAATATAGAAAAAGAAATACAAAAATAAAAAAACACACTCCCACAGCTTTTTTTTTTTTTTTCTTCTTTGTTCGTTGTTGCATTGATGTTATGCGTTTTCTTTTCTTTTTTTTGTTGTAAAATGTGAAAACTCAATAGAGATTTGATTGAAAAAACAAAACAAAAAAAACATGGACTGAGTAATGGGCTACAGAATGAACGAACAAACATGTATGACCCTCTTTTTAAAGCAGCGTGTGGTATATGCATGGCAGTGCATTGCGCTCTATTGTACAATTCACTATGAATGGCACCGCAACACACAGAGCGGGTGTATTGCCACAATGCATAAGGGTGCATGGGCCCTGAGAATTATGACCGCAAAGGGAATGTATAGGGTTTTTGTACATATCTACTTTCTTGATCATGTTTATCATAACTAAATATAATAGTTCATGATGGCTTATTGAATTGCAAATGGACACTTTAAACAAAATCACAATTCAGGGCAAGCTGTGACTGCCTTCTTTAGGTGTACGAAGCTGGTTGGGGGCTATAGAGTAACAGAAAAGGGCTCAGGAGGGTGGGTTAGTATGAGATTAATAAAAGTACATTTCTCCATGCAATAATCAGCACCATAACATTGATAGTTGTGATCTTCCAGGTCCTGCGGGCTAGGATTTGTGAACAGCTACACACACACTAACGGGGGGGTTGCTCAGCTCCGTCGCCATTTATAGAAGGCCTTGTATTTTTTTAATTGAATATAAAGCTTTCTCTGATTAGATGAGGTAGAGAGAAGGGGCAGGGAGATCTCCAATCGCCATCTCTTCCAATCAGAGAATGCCTTGTATTCACTAAAAATACAAGACGTTCTATGAATGGTGACAAGAGAAGCTGCTTACACGGGATCTGGAAGATTGTGGCTATTACTATAGTAGCATAGACTACTACACTGATTGTTGGCTTCCCCGGAGGTCCCTCAGGTAGGAGATGTGCCAAGCTAGACCAATGCAAGTTTGCAATACAGATCATTCCTAGAGTTCAACTTTAAGGAAAAGTGGAACCTTCAACAGTAACAAAACCTCATGCCTCCATTGCCCAGGAAACCATCACTCCAGGTTTGGTACAAACAGTCTAAATTTTACAACTGTACTATGCTTTGGTTGGTTTCTGTGAAGCTAAACATAACTAAGCATAGTGTACCGGATTTCAATATATCATGTTACCTTTGTATTGTAGCATGGGAGTAAGGGGGGGGGCTCTTGTCATAACATACAACAGCATAACTGTATATTATGAATGACTTTAATCCCAATTCGCTCTCCTCCGGTGTTGTTGAATCCACACTCGCTGGTGCTGCTTCTAGACCGGAATCTCCTCACTGCGACCCCCAATGATGCAACTTCTTCCCATGCACACTGGGTTTATAGTATCCCAGCACCTACTTGGCATCGTAATTTAATTAAAAAAAAGAAGATCGCTATACCTGTCCTGCAGCCGTTCTGGTCCGGTCTCCAGCGACACCTTTTGTGTGCAGGAGAAAGCCGACAATAGCTGGGAAGTGACATCACTCATAGACTTACTATGGGGCTTCCGTTGTAGCCTCTCCTGCACACCAAAGCCGTCGCCAACAGCTCAGCCTGGGACCACAGCAACTTCAAAATAGGCAAGTATAGCAATCTATTCTTTACGGGGTTAGATAGATTAGGGTTAGAATGGGGGTGGGAATAGGTTAAGGCCTCATGCACAAGGGCATTTGTCTTGCCAAGGACCCTTTACGTTATTCTGTGTGTACATGCGCACACAGGCTTTTAGGAGCATAGGCATTTTTAAGCTGTAAAAAAATAAATAAATGGGTCCAGCGTGTTCTGGAGCAGCAATGTGAAGCTCTAAAAATGTCTAAACACTGTATACAGCATTAAGCGTTTTTAACGCTGCTAAACAGTAAGGCGGCTAAACACGCATTAACGCCAACGCAAAACGTTTCTAAAAGCACGTTTTTACAGCCGCTATTTCCTGGCGTTAGTTCTGTCTGTGCAGCCAATTTTAACACCCTGTGTGCATGAGGCCTTAGCGTTAGTTAGGTTTTGCCTTTACTTCCACTTTAAAGAGAGTAAACTTCCATCTTTAAGTTTTACCCATCAGTAAGCCTATAGGTAGTGTAAATATCTCCTAAACATGCGCCGTTTCGGAGAGGTTTACATTACATGCAGACAGTGAAATCACTGGCACATGCGCTCTGAAGGAACGGTGCCACCTTTGCCGTTTCTTCAGAGCCCTGTGCCCTTACCGAATGCGCGGGAGTAACGTCATTGCAGCTCTGGCCATTCACAGAGCCCGAGTCCGCGAACCCGAAAGAAAGACTGGGTGAAGATGGACACCGTCTCCAGTGATGACACACAAGTTTCACATAATGTGCTAGTATGCAATGCATACCCATGTTAGTGGGTCCTGAGGACAGGAGTTGAGAACCACTGCCCTAGAACAAAGCCCTCCAATGGTGTTCTGTTACTTCCACTTCACTCAGTCTTCCTTCCGGGTTTGAAAGCTCCGGCTGTCTGATTGGCTGAGCCACGGTGACTGCACGGCCACGGCATGGAGCTCTGAAGGGATGGCACTAGTATGCCAACCCTTCAGAATGCACACGCTGGTGACGTCACCGGCTGCATGCAGTGTGAATATGCATGTTTAGGAGATATTCACTGTACCTAAAAGGTAAGCCTTATATAGGCTTACCTGTAGGTGCTAGGAAAAAAAAAAAAAAAAAGGGACATTACTACCACTTTAAGATATGATCGTCAGTTATTGATCACATCGCTAATTCCACCATGTAATCTGATTGAAATATAAGTGCATTCATGGACAAAGCATATTAATGCTGCTGATTGATGCAAAACAGTTGATAATTTTCCACCCTGGCTGATCAAGTCAGTTTAATTAAATCTGATCTAAGCGTATTCTAAAACTGATTGGAAGAGAAATTTCAGCTATTCGATGGTTTGCAGATACAATTGTTTTTATAGAACTGAACATCAATCAGATTAAAAAAAAATAAAAAATTGAAGTGTACAGCCATCATCAGAAATAAATGTACATATGATGCACTATGGGCATCATATGTTGTAAACCAATGGAGAAAAAAAAATAATAATAAAAAAAAAAAACACAACCTGTCTTCCCCTGTAGGACAAAGGCATAATGTGCTAGTATGCATTGCCGACTAGCACATTATGAAATACTTACCTTAGAACAAAGCTCTCCACCGCTGACAGGGCTTCCACATTCCCCCTTGGTCTTCCTTCCTTCCAGATTCACGGCTGTGCAAGTGGCTGGAACCACGATGACGACACTCCACGCACATGCGAGCCCTCTCCTCCAGCATGGTGCTCTGAAGGTCTGGCACAGTATGCCGGATCTTCCGAGCGCATGCGCTGGTGACGTCACTGGCTGTATCCAGTGTGGCTAGGCTTACCTGTAGGTAGAAATCACAAAGCGGACTTCACTACCGCTTTAAATAAAAATGTAGGCCTTGTTCACACAAGGCAGTTCCATACTTGCCCCGTGCAGGACCATGTTGTGCAGCCACGGGGATGCACAGGTGTCCTATTGTTGTCCATTAGGACAGGAGACTGCCCAGACACAGCCGTTGTGTGCCAATATGACATCTCTGTGGGTGCAGGACCCTGTGTGCGTTTGTGGACCTGCACCCGCACAGATGTCATATTGGCACAATGCATAGGATTGCCACCTCATCCCTTTAAAACCGAACACATAATGATTACACGGGTTCTGTGGCTGATTAACATGGTAATTATACACAATCGGAGCCTCATCTGAATTAAACTAGCCTCAGAACCTGCGTAATTCATACATGTTTGGGTTTAAAGGGATGAGGTGGCAACTCTAACACAACGGTTGTGTCTGGGCAGCCACCTGTCCTGACAATGGGATTGCCGCCTTTGTTATGCATGCGACACCTGGTCATACATGTGCCAGCAAAACAGGGTCCAGTACATGGCGGCGCGCATGGAATCACCCTGTGAGAACGAGGCCTTAGAACTTCAAATGCCTCATCCATGCAGCTGACTTTTCTGCATGACCCAGCATGCCATACACACTGGGCAATGCATCTCCCATACAAACGTCACCATGGAGGGAACTTACCAAGACTGTGCATGGTAACCAATCAGCTCCCAGCTTTTATTTTCAAAGCTAGGAGTGGATTGGCTGCTCTGCACAGTTGCTCCAGTTTTAGTAACCCCCCTCCATAGTGCTGTATACGTTATTTATCATAGGAGTGTGTAAATATTACAATCAAATGAATGAAACAAAATGCACTTATTGCAACAATAGAAATCCCCATCCTCCTTCCTGATTATCAGCACCTTGAAGGCCAGTGTGGTGGTCCCATGTAAGAACTCGATCCCAGGATCGGCCGTGCCCTGTCCGGCTCCAGGCAGCACATGGAAGCTCAGGCCCTCGGTGTCCAGGCCGCAATGTGATGGGTTATCCCGCCGCTGCATCCATGATAGACCCTCCGATCTCACAACACTAGCCAGCGCCATGTTCTCTCCCAGCAAAGCACCCGGCGTGACTACGACTATTGGACAGCCCGTCTCCTGCCTGTTACATCACTATGACAAAGCACTATTGCGGCCATTTTGGAAAAGGGCATGACAAAGCTGGCCAATGCCTTTCAGCGCCATGTTTATGAAGGGAAGAATTGTAGTTGGGGGGTGACACGCTAGTCGGGCTGGGAACAAAGCGGCAGTCCAGATTTAAGGCTGCATGCCATAAAAGCAGTTGCACTGTAGCTGCTAAAAAATAGTCTTGTTTGTGTATGGCTTTTATATGCAGTAGAGGGAAATCCACAACATTTGTTCATTTGTGTCATGGCACAGCCCTTCTCAACCTGGGTTCTGCAGATGTTGCTAGGGGTGCCCTCACCACCTCAAAACCAGACACTTTCCCCCCTTCCTGCCCGGGCCATTTTTCAGCTTTTACACTTCGAATGACAATTACTCAGTCATGCAACACTATACTCAAGTTTTATATCACCTTTTTTATAGACAGATAGAGCTTTCTTTTGGCAGTATTTAATCACTACTGTTAAATAAATATATATATATATATATATAAATGTATATTAGCGGGCTAAAAAAAATATTGAACACGTTTCTCTAGGTAAATATATTTCTAAAGGTGCTATTGAAATGTTCACGTTGGTAACAACCCATGCAATCCATACAAACAAGTAACCAAAATACATTCAGAAATAAAGTTATGTATAATAAAATGGAATGACACAGGGAAAAAGCATTGAACAAATTAAGAAAGGGAAGTGCAAAGAAGAATGGAAAGCCAAGACACCAGCTGAAATCTACCAGTAATTAGAAAGCGATCCTGCCCCTTGTCAGTGCAAATTAATCAGCTGGTTCAGTCTCAACTGATTGCCTATAAAAAGGTGTCTCATTACCAAGGTCTCACACAAGAAACATCTCATGATGGGTAAAAGCAAAGAGCGCTCTCAAAACTGTCGCAACCTTCTTGTTGCAAAACATACTGATGGCATTGGTTACAGAAGGATTTGTAAACTTCTGAATGTTCCAGTGAGCACTGTTGGGGCCGTGATCCAGAAGTGGAAAGAACATAATTTCACCATAACCATCCATACCAAATCAGTGATCATCCATGCCACATCATTGCTCATCCGTGCCACATCAGTGATCATCCAAGCCACATCAGTGCTCATCCCTGCCACATCAGTGATCATCCATGCCACATCAGTGCTCATCCGTGCCACATCAGTGAACATCCATGCCACATACATGCCACATCAGTGCTCATGCGTGCCACATCAGTGACCATCCGTGCCACATCAATGCTCATCCGTGCCACATCAGTGATCATCCATGCCACATACATGCCACATCAGTGCTCATGCGTGCCACATCAGTGACCATCCATGCCACATCAGTGCTCATCCGTGCCACATCAGTGATCATCCGTGCCACATCAGTGATCATCCATGCCACATACATGCCACATCAGTGCTCATGCGTGCCACATCAGTGACCATCCATGCCACATCAGTGCTCATCCGTGCCACATCAGTGATCATCCGTGCCACATCAGTGATCATCCAAGCCACATCAGTCCTCATCCATGCCATATCAATGCCACATCAGTGCTCATCCATGTCACATCCATGCCACATCAGTGATCATCTGTGCCACATCAGTGCTCATCGTGCCACATCAGTGATCATCCGTGCCACATCCATGCCACATCAGTGCTCACCCGTGCCACATCAGTGATCATCCATGCCACATCAGTGCTCATCTGTGCCACATCCGTGCCACATCAGTGCTCATCCGTGCCACATCAGTACTCATCCGTGCCACATCCATGCCATTGCGTAAACTGTTGGCGCTATATAAATCCTGTATAGTAATAATCATGCCACATCAGTACTCATCTGTGCCACATAAGTGGTCATCCATGCCACATCACTTCTCATCTGTGCCACATCAGTGCTTATCCATGCCACATCAGTTCTCATCCATGCCACATTCATGCCACATCCATGCCACATTCATGCCACATCCATGCCACTACAGTGACCATCAGTGTCACTACAGTGCCTCACAAAAGTGTAATAGGTAGTCAAATTAGATTTGAATTTATGCCCCTGTCATGGCTGGGCTCAGCCCTTCCTTCTCTGAGCTAGCGGCTCAGCTGTCGGCTAATTGCCAGCTCCTATCTGTCCACAGTGACTCACCTGTTGATGATATCCTGCTCTTCAGTCCTGCCTACTTAAGCCGTCCAGCCCAGATGATCTCTGCCTTCGCCTTGGTCAACATAACAGAGACTATCACCTGCGTTCCTTTTAAAGACTTGCTTGGCTGACATCCCTTCTGGCTCCAGGTCCTGCTTGCTGCTCCACTACGCTGATCCCTTGCTTCCCGACTTTCTGGCTTATCTGACAATCCGTTCTGGTTACCAAACTTTGGCTATGTTTTGAATGCGTTTGTTCTATTTACTTTTATTATTAAACAAGTGTTATTTAACTGTACTTCTGTCTCGGTCTGATTCATGGTTTCTGACAGCCCCTAGAACACCTGATGGTGTTCCCTGCATGTTGGGCCTCTGTATGTGGCCAGGCTGTGTAAAAGTCTCACACATGTAGTATTGCCATACTATGTGTTAGAAATATCTTATACATGGACAACTTTGTGTAAAAATAAAATGCGTTTTCATTTTCTTTCCACGTTTTCCAAAAACTTGTGGAAAAAAATCACATGTTCAAAAGACTAATTATGCCTCATACAATATACGTTGGGGTGTTTACTTTGCAACATAGGGTCATTTTTTGAACGTTTCCATTGTCCTGGTGCTCCAGGGCCTTCAAAAGTGTAAGAGGTAGTCAAGAAATTAGATGTGTGATTTATGCTCCTAGAACGCCTGACGGTCCTCCCTGCATGTTAGGCCTCTCTATGTGGCCAGGCTGTGTAAAAAGTCTTACACATGTGGTATCGCTATATGCAGAATGTGTTTTGGGTTGTAGTTGCAAGTATGCATTTGCCATGTGAGAGAAATAATCTGTTAATGTGACAGTTTTGTGAAGAAAAAAAGAAAGGAAAAAAATACGTAATTTTGAATTGTGGGAAAAAATACAACTTCAAAAAACTCACCATGCCTCTTACTAAATACTTTGGAATGTCTAGAGGTCATTGGGGGGGGGGGGGGGGTATTTGTACAGTCCTGGCTTGTTAGTGTCTCAAGAAATTAGTACAGTCAGTACATCATGTGTGATACATTTTCAGTGATTGGTACCATAGCTTGTGGACTCTATAACTTTCACAAAGACCAAATAATAAACACTGATTTGGGTTATTTTTACCAAAGAGATGTAGCAGTATACATTTTGGCCAAAATGTATGAAGAAAAATTACTAATTTGTAAAATGTAATAACAGAAACAAAGAAAACTGAATATTTTTACCAAATTTTCTGCATTTTTCATTGCATTCATTTATAGCACAGAAAATAAAAAAACCCATTGGTGATTAAATACCACCAAAAGAAAGCTCTATTTGTGTAAAAAAAAGGACAAACATTTTATATGGGTTGCATGACTGAGTAATTGTCATTCAACATGTGAGAAAGCTGAAAATTTGTCTGGTTAGGAAGGGAAATGCCAGTGGGGCAATTGTTGATAACAAACCTACAGACCCTATCTTGTTTGTAACCCTGGGACTGTCTGTATCCAGGTTTTAGGGCAGTGTATGCTCCCATCCAGACAACATCTTTTGCATGGAAAGTCTTGCATATTTCAGCAGGACAGAGTTATCTGCACCTGGTCTAATTCAAATGTTCATGCATGCATGTTTAGAAGGAGTACGCTGACACACACTGTTCAGTGAAAAACTTCCTTTATTGCTCTGGGCGTATATCCCCCTTTATAGTAGAAGATGACTCATTATTTGCACAACATCATCTAAGGTGGATTGGAAGACTCTTATCTAAGGGTCTTCTGGCCAGTTTCATCCAGGTTTTCTGCTGATGTCTTTGTGGACTCCTGAACTCACTCGATGGGAGGGGGTCTCTAGGTGAGGCATTTTGAGTAAGGAGATTCAGCATTTATACGTATACATATAGAAATAGCCATTTTATCAAAGCATTAATAAATCCACAACAGTCCCCCCTTGAAATGTCTATTTCCTATTCTGTCCCTAGTAGGTGGTCTAACGCATCTGTCCTCAAGTGCCTTGGAACTTTTTTCTTGCTGCATGTTAGACGGGTGATGGCTGGCCCATCACCCCGCTTGCCACAGTCTTTGCACATGTGGAAGTCAGATGCTATCCCTATAGCTAAATGACCTTATAATTTGTAGATATGGGGAGGGACTGTAATGGGGCATAGGGCTTTTCAAAGTCCTCCTCTTCCGCGTCCTGCTGCATCATTACTGGGGTCGCTTCGTCAACTGTTTTGCCTAGGAATTTCCTTACACAACATACTATAATAGCTAGAAAGATCAGAATAACTAGTATTACAGTACCTATCCGAGCCAAGGTCTTCTGCCAACCACTCAACCACCCAACCACTCGTCCCATGGCTGATCTATACCTGAATTCTTCTTCAGCTCTACTGATGGGCTTTTCAACTTTTTTTTATGGCCAGGGTGACTTTACTATTTGGACCGGTGTTGTCAGGGATGTATGTACAGCATGTCCCTGTACCTTCTATCATTTTACAAACACCCCCCTTTTCCGCTAAAACCATGTCCAAGGCCATCCTATTCTGAAATGTCATGTAAGAAGTGGGGGGCTAATTGGTCAGCAATCCCCTGTAGGAAATCTCTGGTGTAATTTACAAACTGCTGCTGGTTGTAATATATGTAATTTATCCAGTCTACATTTTTGTTGACAGTGCTTATGGGAATCAGAGACTCAAAACCTGCCTTTACTTGGTCTCAGCCTTGGGACTCCTATGGCATATATATATACACATGTGGGTTCCCTCAGGAGCACTCCTCTTAGTGGTAGCCACCTGTTGGGCCCTCATCAGATATAACAGTAAAAGGATATGTAATATAGACTTCATGGTGCAGTCAATGTTTTGTCCTCCGGACAGATGTGGTTGTGGTCAGCAGGACCTGGAAGGGGCCATCATATCTGGGTTCAAGAGAATGTTTTCTCACAAATTTCTTTACCAGCACCCAATCTCCAGGCAGTAGTTGGTGTGTTCCTGTATCTAATTCAGGATCTGGAATGGAAGAAAACACCTAGCCAAATATTCAGGTTAATTCTCGTGATAATGCGGTTACATAATTAGTCAACACATCAGACTGTAGTTATAACTGTTATGGAAAATAACAACCAAGTCTAGTGGCTAAATCAAACAAAATCTCATAAGGGGGTAGGGGGGTGTTCTCCCCTTGGTGTGTATCTGATGCTGCACAGGGCAATGGGCAGGATGTCCGGCCAATGCATACCAGTCTCTTGGGCCTTTTTTAACATTCAAGTCTTTAATGTGTCATTCATTCTTTCTACCTTCCTGCTACTCTGGGGGTGGTAGGCTGTGTGAAACTACTAAGGCGTACTCAAATCGTCCACTCTTTGGCATTTGGATGTGGTTAATTTGTATCCGCTGGAAAGGGTACAAGGGCTTTCTCTGTATCCCGGGTTACACTTCTCACAAATGGTGCATGACTTACAGAAGTTGCTAGTCAGTGGACTGATTCCTGCAGCTACATAGAATTTGTTGATGAGGGAATTCATAAGAGTATTTGACAGATGGGCAGCTCCATGTGCCCATTGTACCACCGCAGAGTACATATTTCTGGGTAAGCAAGGTTTCTTGTTGCACTCAAATAGTCCATCCTTGAGGGTTGTTCCCCTCCTCTTCCAGCTTTCCTTTTCATCCGGACTTGCTGCTTTCTGTAGTTCTTTCAGATAAAATCTGTCCACTTGGGAGAGTCAGCACGGGTGGTCTTCTTCCACTCTACTTTCCACTTCTCGCTGGCTGCCTGTTTGGCAGTTGAATCGGCTAGATGATTGCCTTGGGCTTCCTTCGAGTTCAGTTTGCCGTGTGCTTTTACCTTTAGAATAGCCACTTGGGTTGGGAGAAGTAAGGCGTCCATCAGGTCTTTGACAGCTGAATTGTGTTTCCTGCAGCTGTCAGGAACACCAAAGTCATGGGCAACGCTGAAAGAATGTTGGCTCTTTTTCCCTCCTGCCAGTTTATATGCTGTAGTGAGTGCTTGCTCCTGTGCAGTCATCCCCTAGTGGTAAGGCTTCAGAGAACCGTGTTAGGTCTGGATTCTGCAGGGGTATTTCACTCACGTTGGGGAGATGTGTGGTTTCCAGCCGCATTAATTGAAAACAATCATGGAGTAGACTCGGCTCCTCTTCTATTCCCCCCTCGGGAAGTGGAAAAAGGGTTGAAGTGTTCAGTGTTTGACAACGTAATAGAGTAATGTTGTCCGGTTGAAGGAGGGAACATTGGAGTCTCAAATGTCTGGCAGTGGACAGATGTTTCGGCTGGATCTGGTTGAGTATGGCAGTAATGTCCCAGACGTTCGGATACAAAGAGTTTGAACGTCTTTTCGTAGTCTGGGAGCCCTAAAACCGGAGCTCATGAAATGGCTTGTTTGAGTGCCTCGAAGTTGGATATTGCCTCTGAGGACATTTGGAAGGGGTCAGACTTCAGGGCATCATAAAGGGGTTGCATCAGTAAGGAGGCTTCCGGACTGTAGCTTCATCAACTGCTCAGAGGTCCTGGACCATTCTGTACTTGTCTGGTTCTCCCTTAGGGGTTCTCTTCTTTACAGGGAACAGAGGTGTGTTGTATGGAGATGTAGAGGGTATCAGGGCTCCATTTGACACGGGGGCCTTGACATGCTGTGAAATAGCTGCAGATTGGGCTAACTTTAGAGGGTATTGTGGTTTCCGGGGCAGGGGAGCTCCAAGTTTCAACTGCACCATGACTGGTGGCACCTTTAAGTGTCCTACATCCTCAGCTAACGCCCAGTGGAGAAGAGACGGTAACAGATCCATCTTCAGAGAAGACACTAGAAGCCTAAAGTCTGGACAGTACATCTGCTCCCAAGAGATTGAGTGGACAGGTGGAAGAGACAACGAATCGAGCCAGAAGGTCTGGGTACTTTCCAACTTGTAGGGGGCGGGTCAACAGGTTAGTTCTGGGAGTTCCATCTGTGCCCACACAAGATATGTCAGTATCAGAAAGGTAGGAGTGGTCAGGTAAATCCTCTTCTCTAATCGTACTTCTGGCTGCACTTGTGTCACTTAAGAAAGTGGTTGGATGTCCCTCAATGGGTAGGGTCACCCTCGCTAAATGGGCCTTCTGAGTTCTTTGAAGAGGTTGTCCTGACATGGGTTAGTGACACAGGCTTGCCAAATTCCTAGCATAGGAGATCCAGGTGTTCCGAGGTGGGACGTCCAGGGTTTTGATATTGTTGCTGCTGCACACTGTACTCCGGTTGGGCCATGGTGAGGCCTTTTCGGGTTGACTCCTTGAGGCCTGCCATGAAGGCTGAAGACAGCATCTGGCTGTGTGCCATAATATGGGTGATGAATCCCAAATCTGAAAAAAACTTGTGACAGTCTGGTGAAAAAGTTTTCTACTGACTCCGTTTTGTCTTGAGTAACATCTTGGATACCTGTAGCTTGATCAGCCAGTCTGCCCCTTGCTCACTCGCGCAGCTACTCACAGAATTCCACACCATAATTAAAGGTATTATCATCGACAATCCTTGCATCAAGGAGACTTTTCTCCATGATGGGCCACTAAGCGTTTCCAGCTTTAATTTCACATGAACTGACTAGATTTCTCCATGCTGCTAAGTATGTTTTTTTTTTTCCACTGCCTATTACTCGGCAACTTTCGTTAGGAGACTTGTTTTCCTGCAGAAAACTCTCCATCTCTTCTATTAATTGTTTCCTGTGAGTGGTTTTTGCCACATTTAAAGTAATCAGAACATTTTCAGCCTTTTCTTTCATTAACATTTGCATATTTCTTCATAACATCCATTCTAAACATATCTTCTCTTTTGTACTGTTTCCTTGTCTAACTACTATTTTTCTCAACTTGCACAATTTCTTTAATATTCTAGCCTGCTAGAATAATAACTAAATTAACCCAGTCTTATATATCCCACACATATAAACATCACATTTTATCCTAGTAAATTCATAGTTTGTCAACAGTTTACATTTTTACAGACAGTCTTTCACAGAGAAATTTGAAGTGAGGGGCCACCTCACTCCTTGCAGTGAAGCGCAAGGGTGGGGGTGAGGAGCACAGCTGGAGCGTGCTTCTGTCATGACTCAAACATATTTTTCTTTTTGACCAGGAATAGGGGTATATTGCACGGGCTAGTACAAGGGATTAGGGCTCCGTTCTTGACCAAGGCTTCTATTTGAGAGGAAATAGCCTCGGTTTGTGAGGGCTTTTAATGGGTATTGGGGTTTCCTTGGGATCGGAGTAGACTGATCACCTTCTGGACCCCATTGCATTCTTTCCTAAAGTGACCCTGGCGTCCACAGTTAAAGCAGAGGCGCGGGGGTCTCTGCTGGGGAGGCGGGTATTGGGTGTCAGAGGTCATCATGAGAGGAGTTATTTTCTTGATATTCTGACTGGATTCTAGCCCCTTTGCTACCAATAAAAGTGAGTCTAGGGCAATCATACGATATTTGGGTCGAGGTACCAGCAACCCCTTTTTTATGGAGTCTTTTAGGCCTGTGACAAACGCTGCTGAGAGCATTTGTGCATGTGCCTTCATGTGCACATTAAAACCTAGGTCAGTGAATGTCTGCACTAACCTGGCATGGTATTTCTCAACAGTTTCTGTCTTATCCTGTGTTATGTCTTGTAAAGTTGTGGCCTGGTCTGCCAACTTGTCCTTAGCCCAATTGTGTAATTGGTCGCAGAATTCTAGGTCTGATTCATAGTCAGTGTCATTAAATGTTCTACATACATACAAATTTTTCTCCATGATAGGCCAGGAGGCGTCACCTGCTTTTTGTACAGGTCCCTCCAAGCCGCAGCATAGGTACGCTGTATTTGTATTATGCATACAATAAAAGGGCATTGGCTGCTTTTCTGGGTCAGACAGGTTATTTACCAATGACATTACTCGGGCGGGGAAAAGGTAACGTACATTATTGTGACACCTTCCGCTGCTCTAATGCCCCTCATCACTACGGGGGCTGGCAGGTGTTGAGCTTGGGGTTGGCCACTCCAGGGGTCTTGGGGGTCGTGCTCATCTGGGTATCCTGACCACTGGGATTCATGTGTGTTTTGGTAATAGTGGGCACTGGGAGCTCGGTTACTGTTATGGCGAGTATTCTGAGTAATGTGTCGAGCCAGGTGTTGCGCTACGGGTATGGGCTGCAGCCCAGGCCCTGGCACATAGGGGAATAGCTGTTGGGGTATCAGGACAGGCGGGGAAGGCGTCTGGAGGGGGCCTGGATTGTTGGGGATGTTTGCAGCTGGTTGTGTGCCAATGAACGGGTTCTGTGTTGTGGGCAAGACACGAATTGCGCTGTCTGGGAGCTGGGCAATGGGAGGCGATGCAGTGGCTTGGTTGCTGCCAGCTGCAGATCCCCCCGTCACAGACCCGTTCAAGCTTGGCATTAAAGTTACGGGGGTGTTTGGGCTAAAATACAAACCGTTAGCATTCAACACAGGGTACAGGGGTGTTGGTGTGTTTTTAAGCTCAGCCCTCTTCCCCCTGTATGGGGGTGGTTCAGGTAGGGCATCAGGGACACTTTTTCCTTCATGGTACACATATACAACATTACCCCCCTGCTGGGTTTCCTGTTCCACCCAGTTCTCCCTTTAAATTGCTCTTGCCACATTGAACCAAGCCTCTGCAGTTTTTAGTAGACCATTGTCAGATAACACCCCCCGTTTTTCCTTCAGTATTTTCTGCCATTCCTCCGGCTGCAATCTACCCCCTGGAGGAATGGTGATGCTACAGATCTTAGCTAATTTTTTTGCTTTCTTGACATAATTCCCCCCCTCTCTCTCTCTGACTAAGTCACAGGCGAGTTTTCCTTTCTCTGGCTTAACCAATTTATGCCCCATTATTTTCTGTCTTGATGACTGGGATATTTATGTATCTGCTCAGGCTTTTAGACGGGTCACAAGGTTGCCTTGGTTTCTGAAAGGGTCTGGCAATTCCTCTATTCGTCACCTGGTACCGGTTCAGACTATATCCCAATCTCAAGTTAACGAGGACAAAACAGATAGCAAGATAAAGAGAGGTTTTGTCTACAATGTTCGACTGCCACCTGGGTCGCCCCTGGTGCGTCTTCCCAAAACATAGACTTAGTCACGGTTCTGCCCGTCCGAGACGGCCACAGAATACGGGTCGGGTAGTGTGTCACCACTCACTTCCCTCAACAAGACATTTAACAGACAGATAAGAAGTACAGCAGTTAATATTTTAACAATGAGGTTCTCAACTTTTCACTTTCCTCTGTTTCTTCTAAATCACCCACTTGTTCAGGATACCTTATCGGTTCCTGTCCACTCTCCCTACATTCACTTTCTATAGACCCAATTCACCTTCCAACCTCCTACAAAAAAATGCTGAGCATCAATCCACAAACACAGTTATGACATGACATTTGCACGAATTGTAATAGATGTGTGTATGTTTGATTTATAATGACCACACAATATTTACTGTCACGGGAAACCACACACCACTGTGCGTGTAACTGACGCCCCCTCCTGGGTGAAAATGCTAATTTACACCTTTCCGAAGGAGTTTAACCATGTCTTCATCCGTGACTATGTCCTGACGCCCCCTTCTGGGTGAAATGCTACACCACATTAACACCTTTCTGAAGGGTTTTAACCATGTCTATCCTGACGCCCCCTCCTGGGTGAAAATGCTACACCACACTAACACCTTTCCAAAGGGGTTTAACCACGTCTATCTGCCTGACGCCCCCTCCTGGGTGAAATGCTACACCACACTAACACCTTTCCGAAGGGGTTTATCCACGTCAATATTTTTCAACATCATACATCATGTTTTACAGACCCATACAACACAATCACAGGCCCATACAACACAATCACAGACCTATACAACACAACACAATGTTCTTACAGGCTGCAGATAATCAGAATACAGGTTCATATAATGGACCTCGGGCAAGTATTACCTGTCTTTTGGTGACCTTCAGCAGCCGACACGGACACAGAGATGGACCCACACGGGAACGGGATATACTAGCAAGATATGAATGTGATATCTTACCGTATCAGAGTTGATCAGGCCCGTGGTGACTCCTTCTCGGTGGCCTCTTGTTCGGCTGTCATTCGGCTCACAACCCGAGTGCCTCACGTTGGGCTGCCAAGCTGTTTTAGATTCCAGACAAATGTCTGACCGAGTTATCTGCACCTGGTCTAATTCAAATGTTCATGCATGCATGTTTAGAAGGAGTACACTGACACACACTGTTCAGTGAAAACGTCCTTTATTGCTCTGGGCGTATAGCCCCCTTTATAGTAGAAGATGACTCATTATTTGCACAACATCATCTAAGGTGTATTCCTTGTTGTCAAGCAGGGTTTGGAAGACTCTTATCTAAGGGTCTTCTGGCCAGTTTCATCCAGGTTTTCTGCTGATGTCTTTGTGAACTCCTGAACTCACTCGATGGGAGGGGGTCTCTAGGTGAGGCATTTTTAGTAAGAAGATTCAGCATTTATATGTATACATAATATAAATAGTAATTTTATCAAAGCATTAATAAATCCACAACACAGGTACTTACCTGGCCCGCCTGCAGGCCAGACCTTTTACCAATTGAAAATATTTGGTGTATCTTGAAACGAACAACACGGCAAAGAAGACCCGAGGACAGTTAGAATCCTATATCAGGCAAGAATGGGACAACATTCCTCTCCCAAAACCCCAGCAACTGGTCTCCTCACTCAGTTCTCAAACATTTACAGAGTGTTGTTAAAAGAAGAGGGGATGCTACGCCGTGATAAACATGACCCTGTCCCAACTTTTTGGAGATGTGTTGCTGCCATCAAGTTCAAAAGTACCTTATATTTTTCTTAAAATTTTATATTTTCTCGGTTTAACCGATTCCGGACTAGCCGCCGCAGTTATACTGCGGCAGGTTGGCTCCCCTGCACGAGCTGTCGTAGCTGTACGTCGGCTCTTTAAGACGCTTTAGCAGGCGTGCGCCCGCAGCATTTCCCCAGAGCCGATCGCTCGTGACAGAGCAAGAACGGGGATCTGTGTGTATAGACACACAAATCCCGGAGACAGATCGTGTGCTCCTACTAAGTAGGAACACCAATCTGTCTCCTCCCCTAGTCAGTCCGATCCCCCCACAGTTAGAACACACCTAGGGAACACAGTTAGCCCCTTGATCGCCTCCTAGTGTTAACCCCTTCCCTACCAATGACATTTATACAGTAATCAATGACTATTTATAGCTCTGATTGCTGTATAAATGTCACTGGTCCCAAAAAAGTGTCAAAAGTGTCCGATCTTTCCGCCGCAATGTCGCAGTCACGATAAAACTCTCTAAACACCGCCATTACTAGTAAATAAATAAATAACATGCCATAAATCCATCCCCTATTTTGTAGATGCTATAACTTGTGCGCAAACCAATCAATATATGCTTATTGCAATTTTTTTTTAACCAAAAATATGTAGAAGAATACATATCGGCTTAAACTGAGGAAAACATTTTTTTGGGGGGATATTTATTATAGCAAAAAGTACAAAATATGGGGGGTTATTTACGAAAGGCAAATCCACTTTACACTGAAAGTGCACTTGGAAGTGCAGTCACTCTAAATCTAAGGGGTAGATCTGAAATGAGTGGAAGCTCTGCTGATTTTATCATCCAATCACGTGCAAGCTAAAATGCTGTTTTTTATTTTCCTTGCATGTCCCCGTCGGATATACAGCGACTGCACTTCCAAGTGCACTTGCAGTGCAAAGTAGGTTTGCCTTTAGTAAATAACCCCCATTGTGTTTTTTCAAAATTGACGCTTTTTGTTTGTTTTTAGCGCAAAAAATTAAAACCGCAGAGGTGATCAAATACCACCAAAAAAAATCTCTATTTGTGGGAAAAAAAGGACATCAATTTTGTTTGGGTACAACGTCGCACGAGCTGTCAGTTAAAGCGATGCAGTGCCGTAACGCAATAAATTGTGGTTAAGCATTTGATATGTTTTCTATTTTATATTGTGAATAAAATATGGTCTTATGAGATTTGCAACTCATTGCTTTCTGTTTTTAATGTAAACTGTACACATCGCCCCAGCTTTTTTGGAATTAGGGTTATATTTCCTGCATTGGTATGTGCACTGGGAAAAAAAACAGAAACAAAGTTCTGTTAGCTTAGTATTTGCACAAATGAGCTGAGAAATGCTTCCACATTTCAGCCTTTTGGGAACATCTGCAGACTGCAATAATCAGAATTTAAATAATGTTAGGTCTGTTTAAAATATTAACTCACTTTACAAAAAAAATTCTAGTGGCTAAGGGCAGCAACCATTTCATATACTGCATGCAAAGATGCACTGTAAAGAAAGAATACAAAACAACGTTTATTTAAAAATGAATGTGTGATTACTTAATGGAACCAGTTAGCTTTGCATAAATAGTATATACAACGTATGCAGAACTGTGGATTGTGTATTTTATGGAGTATAATCATTTTTTTAAAGCATCATGATGCTGCTTCTCATTTATCATTTTCCATTCAAAGAAGCTTGGTTCCACACCTTATCTCTAGGTATCTCATGTCAAGAAGATGTCTAAAATGTATTGAACTGCTTCAGATAAAGCTTCCCCTTGTGTGTTTAAACCGCCCATCATACATGAAACGTTATACTGTTTTGTACTGTTTACATTCACACCAGTTTTTATAAGTATGTATGATGCCATCCTGAGATTCTTCTGCATGGACCATTTGAGCGGAGGGAGAAAAGCATTACAATAATCACTGCTGTTAGGGATTTTATATACAAAAAATGGCTTTGCAGAATGTCTGTGGCTGGGATATAGATTCTTCAGTTCAGTCAACAAGAAATAGCCTCCATCCCTTTCCAAATATGATTGTATCACATGCTCCTTGTGTACTTCAGAGAGCTCACGTCTTTTCTTCTTCTTCTCACCATCGCAGCACTGGCCCCCCACCACCAGAACATGGCACTACCACTCTCGCCTTTCTGTATGCAGATGGTGTTGCTGTTGCAACCGACTCACGTTCCTCTGCTGGAAAGCTTGTCTGCAGCCCTGACTCCCGTAAAGCATTTCTTATCCATAGTCATTTGCTGGCCACCACTTCAGGCAGTGCTGCTGATTGCCAGTTTTTTGGACGAGTTTTGGCCAAGGAGTGCAGACTGTACCAGGTGCGGAATGGGCACATGCCAAGTGTTCGAGGAGCAGCTAGAATGTTGAGCGTCCTGATGATGCCTTTTCGGGGAACGAAAGTTTGTGCTGCCGTTACTTTATGTGGCTGGGATAGAGATGGTCCTTGCATCTGTTATGTATATAATGATGGGACTCGCCTCTGCTCAGATATCCTGTCGGTTGGATCAGGCTCTCCATTTGCCTACAGCATTATTGATGATGGTTACAAACCTGGAATGAAGGAAGAAGAAGCCCGCCAGCTTGCTAGAAGAGCAGTGTGCCATGCAGGCCGAAGAGATGCCTATTCTGGTGGATTAGTGGATGTGTACTGGGTGAGAGAAGGAGGCTGTGAAATGGATCCTAGAGAAGACTTGTCACAACTGTATGAGTGTATAGTAGAAGAAAAAGTCCTGACAAACAAACCTCAGAAGCTGCCAGCTCCTTAGTAATCCCTATAAGCAATTTTCTGGACACATTGCGGGTTATTTACAAAAGGCAAATCCACTTTGCACTACAAGTGCAAACTACAAGTGCAAAGTGCACTAGAAATTGCACTGAAAGTGCACTTGGAAGTGCAGTCGCTGTAGATCCGAGGGGGACATGCAAGGAAAATAAAAAACAGCATTTTAGCTTGCACATTATTGGATAATAAAATCAGCAGAGCTTCCCCTCATTTCAGATCTACCCCTCAGATTTACAGCGACTGCACTTCCAAGTGCACTTTCACTTGCAGTACACTTGTAGTGCAAAGTGGATTTGCCTTTCGTAATTAACCCCCATAGTTGCTTATTACGACCATATCATATTAAATGTGTTGTGATATATCTAATCACCAATGTTTTTCTAGTATTTAGCTTTTAAGTGAATGTGATTTTAAAGCAGTATTAAACCCCTAAATAAAAAATGTACTATATTGCAGCTTACCAATTCTTCATTTGCTGGATGTAGTAGTTTTCTTTTTTTTAGATTTTTTTCTTTAATTTTCACTCGGTGATCTGGTTAATAAGTTTATTCGTTTTTTTTTTATTATTTATTTTAAAAGACAAAGCTATTCAGAAGTGAGTTAGATGGTTGAGACAAACCATTTACCACTGACAGGGATGCTTACAATAATCAGCGCTTATTCATTTATGTAAAACCTTTATCCCAAAAGGGGAAAAAACTGTTTTAACTTCCTATAAAGTGGTAGCTGGCTTCAGTTTGTTAGTGCATCTAAATTTGCTAGTACATCTGATGCCGTGTACACACGACCGGACTTTCCGTCAGAATAGGTCCGACGGAATCATTCCATCGGATATTCCGATCGTGTGTGGGATAATCCGATGGTTTTTGTAAAAAAAGTCAGACGGACCTAGAAATAGAACATCTTTCAAATATTTCCGACAGAGTCAATTCCTATCGGGAAAACCGTTTGCCTGTATGCTGATCCGACAGACCAAATACAACGCAAGGGCAGCTATTGGCTACTGGCTATTGAACTTCCTTTTCTAGTCCTGTCTTACGCCATCACGTTCAAAACAAACGGACTTTCGAACGGACTTTAGTCTATTCGTGTGTGGGCAGGTCCGTTCGTTCGGAAGTCCGTCAAAACTCTGTCGGGAAGACCGTCGGACCTATTCTGCCAAAAAGTCCGGCCGTGTGTACGCGGCATAAGACTACTCTTTATTCAGAATGACAATGCTGCTGCCCAAAGGTGTCTCTTGCTTCTCATTCCTGAGTGGAGACACCTGAAGGACGCTACTGGCTGGATCACCAGGGGAAAGTAAAGGGAAAAAATGAATGCAGCCAGCACATTTAAGTATTGGTAAGTTGCAATATATTACAATGTAATTTTGTAGTTTATTACCACTTTAAAACATAAAAGCTCTCACTTTTGGTATCTTTACTTTTCCAGTATGAACACACTCATGTAAGTTATCTCTTTATCCTGCTCTGCCAAATTAAAAATAGGCTGCAGTGTTGGTCAACATCTCTGCATCCCGCATTCTTGACTACGACTCCCAATGGAAAGATGTTGCTGTTTACAGTTTTATGCCAGCAGTATATTCACTGATGTACAGTGTATTCCCTGAAGCAATGTATTCTTTGCTAATACAATTTCTTACAGGCAGCCTGGTGAATAAACATTATATTAAATATTTATACTTTAAATTCTCACAATTTACCAGTGCACAGTAGTTCTCATATAGGGGTCCATTCAGACCTTGGCGTACTGGTGCATTGCGTCAATGCACATACATTAATGCATTTTTTTTCACGCATTGACATGCATTGCATTAAGGAAGCCTATTCAAATGAATGAGCTGGCAATTTATCAAAATGTTAAAAAACAAAATGGACATGCACCTTTTTTGGCAACGCAGCGCAGCACAATGCAGGGTAGTGCCCTACTATGCAATGTAGTGTGCTGCAATGTAAGTGCTTTGGAGATGTATTGCCTTAGTGCATTGGAATGCCCATCAAAATGAATGGCATGGCAACACACTAATGCACATAATGCTACTGCAACGCACTGCATCCAAAAGGTGATTTTTGTCCCGTAGTGTAATGGCATGAATTATATTTCTGCCAATATAAATATGCATCAATGAAAAGGACCCAACACAAGCATATACAATTATTTTTTTTTTACATTTTACTAATCGAGTATGAATATGGCCATTGCTTTTTTATTTATTGTAAGAAATGTAATATGACATCAGCACCCCTAATGAGGTGCAACAGAATATGTGAAACATAGTTCATGTTGTCCATTTATTAAATCTGTTACCATCACAATAAAAAACAAATGTAATTTCTAATATTGTAACATGTGATTATCAATATAATAAAATGTTCCTGTCTACCTTTGTAAGGAAGTCTTATGTACTTATCACACAAATTCCATAAGAAATAAAAAATGATTACAGGGACTTAGGAGCGATTTTGAAGAAAAGGACCTCCAAGGCAGTATTCTCAGAAAGTTCGCGCGAATTTTCGAACCCTATACGTTTTAACCACTTGCCGACCGCCCCCTGTATATATTTTTTAACCACTTGCCGACCGCCCCCTGTATATATACGTCGGCAGAATGGCACGTACAGGCAGAACCACGTACCTGTACGTGCCATTCTTCCGGCGGGTGGGGGGTCCGATCGGACCCCCCCCGGCCGGCGGGGACGGTCGGGATCGCTTCAGGAGCGATCCGGGATGAGGGGACGGCCAGTGGTTTCTGGCCACCCCCTCGCGATCGCTCCTGGCCAATCAGATGCTTCCTCTGTCTGTGTCAATCAAAACACAGGCAGAGGAAGTGATGTCACGCTCGGTGCGCCGGTCTATGTGACCGGAACGCCGAGCTGTGAACGTCTAAAGGTTAGTGCACCAACAGTACACTGACACCAGTACACATAGGCACACAAAACACCCCCCTGTCACCCCCAGATCACCCCCCAGATCACCCCCTCCCCCCCCAGTCACAGTGTCACTAATTGCAGTGATCATTTTTTTTACTGATCACTGCATTTAGTGTCAGTGTGACTGTAATAACTGTCAGTGCAGTTAGTTTTAGGTCCAAGGTAGCCCCCTACCCCCCCCTAATAAAGGTTTAACCCCTTGATTGCCCCCCAGGTAACCCTTTCACCCCCTTTTGCCAGTGTCACTAAGCGATCGTTTTTCTGATCGCTGTATTAGTGTCACTGCTGTCGCTAGGTAACCATTTTTTTTTTTTAGGTAACCGCCATGTTTATATAGGTTCATAAATAGGTTTATAGGTCAGGTACCCCCATATTACAACCTAAATAAAGGTTTTAACCCCTTGATTGCCCCTAGAGTTAACCCTTTCACCAGTGATCACTGTATAACTGTCACTGGTGACGCTGGTTAGCCAGTTAGTTATTTCGTTATTTAGGTTCCCCGTCAGGTTTTTATATAGCGTCAGGTACCCCCATATATTACCTAATAAAGGTTTTAACCCCCTGATTGCCCCTAGTTAACCCTTTCACCCCCTTTTGCCAGTGTCACTAAGCGATCGTTTTTCTGATCGCTGCATTAGTGTCGCTAGGTAACCATTTTTTTTTTTTTAGGTAACCGCCATGTTTATATAGGTTCATAAATAGGTTTATAGGTCAGGTACCCCCATATTACAACCTAAATAAAGGTTTTAACCCCCTGATTGCCCCTAGAGTTAACCCTTTCACCAGTGATCACTGTATAACTGTCACTGGTGACGCTGGTTAGCCAGTTAGTTATTTCGTTATTTAGGTTCCCCGTCAGGTTTTTATATAGCGTCAGGTACCCCCATATATTACCTAATAAAGGTTTTAACCCCCTGATTGCCCCTAGTTAACCCTTTCACCCCCTTTTGCCAGTGTCACTAAGCGATCGTTTTTCTGATCGCTGCATTAGTGTCGCTAGGTAACCAGTTTTTTTTTGTATTACTGTTACGGGTGACGCTGGTTAGTTAGCTTTATTTTTTATACTGTCAGGGCACCCGCCATTTATTACCCAATAACGGTTTAACCCCCTGATCGCCCGGCGGGTGATATCAATTAGGTTTTAGGGTCAAATAATGTCTGCGTCGCCCCAGGTTAGTGCCAGTACCGCAAACACCCACGCGCAAAGCATACACCTCCCTTAGTGGTACAGTATCTGAACAGATCAATATCTGATCTGATCAGATCTATACTAGCGTCCCAGCAGTTTAGGGTTCCAAAAAAAAAAAAAAAAACGCATTGTTAGCGGGATCAGCCCAGATACCTGCTAGCACCTGCGTTTTCCCTCTCCGCCCAGCCCAGCCCACCCAAGTGCAGTATCGATCGATCACTGTCACTTACAAAACACTAAGCACACATAACTGCAGCGT
The DNA here is from genome assembly GCA_028564925.1 of Lithobates sylvaticus. NCBI lineage: Eukaryota > Metazoa > Chordata > Amphibia > Anura > Ranidae > Lithobates > Lithobates sylvaticus. Next base: position 273,819,802 of record CM053026.1, on the reverse strand, counting down.
TCGCAGAGTCAGGCCTGATCCCTGCGATCGCTAACATTTTTTTTGTGGTAGCGTTTTGATTCAGTCGCTTCAGTCAGGAGCTTTTTTACCTGTGAATCTCAGAAAAAATAAAAAAAAAAAAAAATAGTTGTCGTTTTATTGTTGTCTCTCTCACTCTATTCTCTCTCTATTGTTGCTCTTTTTTTACTCCATTCTATTCTGCAATGTTTTATTATGTTTTATCATGTTTTATCATGCTTGCTTTTCAGGTATGTAATTTTGTTTACTGTGTTTTAGTGTTAAGCATTTTTTTGTTTTCAGGTGCGCCATTCAGTTGCAACGCGGATTTATTTATCTTGACAGCAACAGCGTTTGCTCCCACGATACATAAAGCCGCGACTCCAACGCTGTAGGAGGTGATTTCACCACCACAGTTAAAAAAAAGAGCATATATGCCGAAGCATGGGGGCAGCAGGGGGGGGGAGGAGCGATTGGCTCCTAATGCCACGTACATACGGTCGAAATTCCGACCGTGTGTACACGGCATAACTTTTGCGGGAGGATGCCCCCATGCATCGGCATATATAAATGGTGCATGTATGCCCATCATTAGAAGTGGGTGGATGAAGGGAGGTATTCTAATGGTGGGCATACCCACCAATCAATCTCTTTTTTTCGTTCAGCCAAGAGGCTGCATGAAAAAAAAAAGATTACAATATATGTCCAGTATGTTGCTGGACTTTGAATGGTTATACCAGAATGATGCCTGCAGGTTTAGGTATCATCTTGGTATCATTCTTTTCAGCCAGTGATCGGCTTTCATGTAAAAGCAATTCTAGCGGGTAATTAGCCTCTAGACTGCTTTTACAAGCAGTGGGAGGGAATGTCCCCCCTCCCGGATATAAACCGCGCCATTGGGAAATTGGGAAAGCATTTTATCACACCAATCTTGGTGTGGTCAGATGCTTTGAGGGCAGAGGAAAGATCTAGGGTCTAATAGACCCCAATTTTTTCAAAAAAAGAGTACCTGTCACTGCCTATTGCTATCATAGGGGATATTTACATTCCCTGAGATAACAATAAAAATCATAACAAAGAAAAAAAATGGAAGGAACAGTTTAAAAATAAAATAAAAAAGCTAAATAAATAAAAAAAAAAAAAAACCAAAAAAAAAAAAAAAAAGCACCCCTGCCCCCCCTTCTCTTGCGCAAAGGCGTACACAAGCGTTGGTCTGGCGTCATATGTAAACAGCAATTGCACCATGCATGTGAGGTATCACCGCGAAGGTCAGATCGAGGGCAGTAATTTTAGCAGTAGACCTCCTCCGTGAATCTAATGTGGTATCATGTAAAGGCTTTTAAAGGCTTTTAAAAATGTATGTAGTTTGTCGCCACTGCGTGTTTGTGCGCAATTTTAAAGCATGTCGTGTTTGGTATCCATGTACTCGGCCTAAGATCATATTTTTTATTTCATCAAAAATTTGAGCAATATAGTGTGTTTTAGTGCATTAAAATAAAAAAAAGTGTATTTTTTCCACAAAAAATGCGTTTGAAAAATCGCTGCGCAAATACTGTGTGGAAAAAAAAAAATGCAACACCCACCATTTTAATCTGTAGGGCCTTTGCTTTAACATTATATATAGTGTTTGGGGGTTCAACGTAATTTTCTTGCAAAAAAAAAATATGTTTTCATGTAAACAAAAAGTGTTAGAAAGGGCTTTGTCTACAAGTGGTTAGAAGAGTGGGTGACGTGTGACATAGGCTTCTAAATGTTGTGCATAAAATGCCAGGACAGTTCAAACCCCCCCCAAATGACCCCATTTTGGAAAGTAGACACCCCAAGCTATTTGATGAGAGCAATGTTGAGCCCATTAAATATTTTTTTTTTTTTGTCCCAAGAGATTGAATAATGAAAAAAAAAAAATATATATATATTTTTTTTTACAAAAAGTTGTCACTAAATGATATATTGCTCAAACATGTCATGGGCATATGTGGAAATACACCCCAAAATACATTCTGTTGCTTCTCCTGAGTACGGGGATACCACATGTGTGGGACTTTTTGGGAGCCTAGCTGCGTACGGAACCCCAAAAACCAATCACCGCCTTCAGGCTTTCTAAGGGTGTAATTTTTTTATTTCACTTCTCACTGCCAATCACAGTTTCGGAGGCCATGGAATGCCCAGATGGCATAAAACCCCCCAAAATGACCCCATTTTGGAAAGTAGACACCCCAAGCTATTTGCTGAGAGGTATGGTGAGTATTTTGCAGATCTCGCTTTTTGTCACAAAGTTTTGAAAATTGAAAAAAAGAAAAAAAAATTTTTTTTTTTTCTTTACTTTCTTCATTTTCAAAAACAAATGAGAGCTGTAAAATACTCACCATGCCTCTCAACAAATAGCTTGGGGTGTCTACTTTCCAAAATGGGGTCATTTGGGGGGGTTTTGTGCTATTTTGGCATTTTATGGCCTTCGAAACGGTGATAGGTAGTGAGGAGTGAAATCAAAAATTTGCACCCTTAGAAATCCTGAAGGCGGTGCTTGGGTTTCGGGGCCCCGTACGCGGCTAGGCTCCCAAAAAGTCCCACACATGTGGTATCCCCATACTCAGGAGAAGCAGCAAAATGTATTTTGGGGTGCAATTCCACATATAACTATGGCATGTGTGAGCAATATATCATTTAGTGACAACTTTTTGAAAAAAAAAAAAATCTTTTTTATTTTTGTCTTTATTCAATCACTTGGGACTAAAAAAAAAAATATTCAATGGGCTCAACATGCCTCTCAGCAAATAGCTTGGGGTGTCTACTTTCCAAAATGGGGTCATTTGGGGGGGTTTTGTACTTCTCTGCCATTTTAGCACCTCAAGAAATGAAATAGGCAGTCATAAATTAAAAGCGGTGTAAATTCCAGAAAATGTACTCTAGTTTGTAGACGCTATAACTTTTGCGCAAACCAATAAATATACGCTTATTGGCATTTTTTTTACTAAAGACATGTGGCTGAATACATTTTGGCCCAAATGTTTGACTAAAATTGAGTTTATTAGATTTTTTTTATAACAAAAAGTAGAAAATCTCTTTTTTTTTCAAAATTTTCGCTCTTTTTCCGTTTATATCGCAAAAAATAAAAATCACAGAGGCAATCAAATACCATCAAAAGAAAGCTCTATTTGTGGGAAGAAAAGGACGCAAATTTCGTTTGGTTACAAAATTGCATGACCGCGCAATTACCAGTTAAAGTAGTGCAGTGCGAAATTGAAAAAAGACCTCTGGTCCTTTGGCTGCCAAATGGTCCGGGGCTGAAGTGGTTAATGATGCATAAAGTGAAAAAAAAAAAGTGAAATTTTCCTTTAAATATGGTACCTGGGGGGTGTCTAAAGTATGCCTGTGAAGTGGCATGTGTTTCCCGTGTTTAGAACTGTCCTTGCACAAAATGACATTTGTAAAGGAAAAAAAGAAGCCATTTAAAACCACTTGCGGCTTTAATGTCATGTCTTGTCCTGGCCGCCATATGGCTGAAAATCCTTGAGAAAAATGGCATGGCTACCCCATCAGAACCCCCACCAACCCCAGCCCCTTTGGGTCTTGTATGGATATTAAGGGGGACCCCGCACCCAAAATAAAACCCTATACCTACAACCCTATATACTCTGAACAGCAGTATATAGGTGGTGCAAACAAGACACGGACTGTAGGTTTGTTCTTAAGTAGAATCTGAACAGGTACATTATGAAGTGTAGCTCCATCCCCAAAAAATCTATTTTTAAGCTTTTTGGAGAACATAGGGAGGGGTTATCACCCCTGTAACATTTGCTGTCTTTGCACATGTGTTCAGAACATGTCACCTCACTTTCCGTCCCAATGACAAATGTTTTTGGAAAAGTGGGGTTTTAATTGAAACAAGGATTGGTGATAAAGTATCAGTAGAGAGGAGATACCTTTTTCCCAAATTAAATCTAACAGGATAGAATTTCCCTTCCTAGGGGTAGATTTCCTCTCACTTCCTGTTTTCTCTTTCCATTTGCAAGTAGGAGTCGTTTGTAAGTTGGATGTTTGAAAGTAGGGGCCTGGCGTATATACTCTGCAGAAATTTGCCCTATTAGATGTTGGTGTAGCCACAAGACTGGTGGGCACAGGAATGGGCCCTGCTGTGAGTTAATAGATCAAGATTTGTACTTGCATGCACCTGTTGAACCGGGCAGAAAAATTGGCGGTGGTGGTGGTGGTGGTGGACGGTGTTGCCACAAGACTGTAAGCTCTCACAGTTACTCTTGGTGGGCGCAGGAATGGGCCCTGCTGTGAGTTATTAGATCAAGATTTGTAATTGCATGCACCTGTTGAACAGGGCAGAAAAATTGGGCCTTTGGCGGTGGTGGTGGTGGTGGACGGTGTTGCCACAAGACTGTAAGCTCTCACAGTTACTCTTGGTGGGCGCAGGAATGGGCCCTGCTGTGAGTTATTAGATCAAGATTTGTAATTGCATGCACCTGTTGAACAGGGCAGAAAAATTGGGCCGGTGGTGGTGGTGGTGGTGGTGGTGGTGGACGGTGTTGCCACAAGACTGTAAGCTCTCACAGTTACTCTTGGTGGGCGCAGGAATGGGCCCTGCTGTGAGTTATTAGATCAAGATTTGTAATTGCATGCACCTGTTGAACAGGGCAGAAAAATTGGGCCTTTGGCGGTGGTGGTGGACGGTGTTGCCACAAGACTGTAAGCTCTCACAGTTACTCTTGGTGGGCGCAGGAATGGGCCCTGCTGTGAGTTATTAGATCAATATTTGTAATTGCAAGCACCTGATGAACAGGGCAGAAAAATTGGGCCTTTGGCGGTGGTGGTGGACGGTGTTGCCACAAGACTGTAGGCCCTCATAGTTACTCTTGGTGGGCGCAGGAATGGGCCCTGCTGTGAACTATTAGATCAAGATTTGTAATTACCCGCCCCTGTTAAACAGGGGCTGAAAAATTGTGCCTTAGGCACTGGTGCTGGTGCCACAACACTGCAACCCCTCACAGATACTGTACTTGGAGCACAGCAGTCACACGTGTTGCGAAGCATTTTTTTAAAAAAATTGTAAGTACACGCCCCTGTTAAACAGGGGCTGAAAAATTGTGCCTTAGGCACTGGTGCTGGTGCCACAACACTGCAACCCCTCACAGATACTGTACTTGGAGCACAGCAGTCACACGTGTTGCGAAGCATTTTTTTTTAAAAAAATTGTAAGTACACGCCCCTGTTAAACAGGGGCTGAAAAATTGTGCCTTAGGCACTGGTGCTGGTGCCACAACACTGCAACCCCTCACAGATACTGTACTTGGAGCACAGCAGTCACACGTGTTGCGAAGCATTTTTTTTAAAAATTGTAAGTACACGCCCCTGTTAAACAGGGGCTGAAAAATTGTGCCTTAGGCACTGGTGCTGGTGCCACAACACTGCAACCCCTCACAGATACTGTACTTGGAGCACAGCAGTCACACGTGTTGCGAAGCATTTTTTAAAAAAAATTGTAAGTACACGCCCCTGTTAAACAGGGGCTGAAAAATTGTGCCTTAGGCACTGGTGCTGGTGCCACAACACTGCAACCCCTCACAGATACTGTACTTGGAGCACAGCAGTCACACGTGTTGCGAAGCATTTTTTAAAAAAATTGAAAGTACACGCCCCTGTTAAACAGGGGCTGAAAAATTGTGCCTTAGGCACTGGTGCTGGTGCCACAACACTGCAACCCCTCACAGATACTGTACTTGGAGCACAGCAGTCACACGTGTTGCGAAGCATTTTTTTAAAAAAATTGTAAGTACACGCCCCTGTTAAACAGGGGCTGAAAAATTGTGCCTTAGGCACTGGTGTGGTGGCATGGATCATTGAGGAGGAGGAAGAGGATAGTCAGTGAACATAAGAGGACAGTCACTCAGCATCAGCATAGGCAGTCTTGAAGGGATGTGACATTATAAATTATTCCGTTATATCCGCTTCAGGTGCCTGGTAGCTGGTGGTGATCCAAGACTGATTCATTTTGATGAAGGTCAGTCGATCAACCGAGGCGGTGGACAGGCGCACCCTATGATCGGTGACAAATCCTCCAGCAGCACTGAATGTGCGTTCGGAAAGAACGCTGGAGGCAGGACAGGCCAGTAGCTCAATTGCATACTGTGCAAGCTCTGGCCAGTGATCCATCCTCAGGACCCAGTAAGCCAGAGGATTTTCGGTGGGAAAGGTGTCCAAGTCTGACCTTGCCCCAAGGTATTCCTGCACCATGTATATCAGACGCTGGCGATGGTTGCTGGAACCGATCATACCTTGGGGCTGCGGACTAAAAAATTGTCTGAACGCATCGGTCAGACGTCCACCTTCCCCACCGCTCCTTCTGCTACTGACCGAAGCCTCAGCAACTCGTCGCCCAGGACCAGGAGTTTGTAACCTCCCAGTTTCTGGGAACGCATTGCACAGACCTTTCTGCAAGGCCTCCCTGAGATGTCTCATCCTCTGCTCCCTCTGCGACGGCAAGATAAGGTCCGCAACCTTACCCTTGTACCGTGGATCAAGGAGAGTGGCCAGCCAGTAATGGTCCCTCTCCTTGATCCGAAGAACACGAGGATCCTTCCGCAGGCTTTGCAGGATCAGGGAGGCCATGCAGCGTAGGTTAGCTGAGGCATTCGGTCCGGAGTCTTCTGGGTCACTGAGGATGACATGATCGCCAGCCACCTCCTCCCAGCCACGTACAAGTCCACTGGTTTGTTGGGACTGTACATCATCCCTAAAAGACTGCTGCTGCTGATGCTGAGTGCCAGGCTCCACCTCCATGCTCACACAATCCTCCTCCTCCTCCTCCTCCTCATCCTCATCCTCTTCCTGTGTGATGGGTGGGACAGAAGGAACACTGTCCGGATAAAGGGGGCCTTGAGAGGCAAGGAAGTCCTCCTCTTCCTGCCTCTGTTCTGCCTCAAGTGCCCTGTCCATTATCCCACGCAGCGTATGCTCCAACAGGTGGACAAGAGGTACAGTGTCACTGATGCATGCACTGTCACTGCTCACCATCCTCGTGGCCTCCTCAAATGGTGAGAGGACAGTGCATGCATCCCTGATCATGCTCCACTGACGTGGGGAAAAAAAAAACAAGCTCCCCTGACCCTGTCCTGGTGCCGTAGTCGCAAAGGTACTCATTGATGGCCCTCTGCTGCGTGTGCAGTCGCTGCAGCATGGCCAACGTTGAGTTCCACCTGGTGGGCATGTCACATATTAGGCGGTTCTTGGGCAGGTTCAGCTCCTTTTGCAGCTCAGTCAGCCGAGCACTGGCATTATAAGATCGGCGGAAATGCACACAGACTTTCCTGGCCTGCCTCAGGACATCCTGTAAGCCTGGGAACCTGCCCAAGAACCGCTGCACCACCAGGTTGAGGACGTGAGCCATACAGGGCACATGGGTGAGCTGGCCCTGTCGCAGGGCGGAGAGGAGGTTGGTGCCATTGTCAGAAACGACCATTCCTGGCTTAAGCTGACGTGGCGTCAACCACCTCTCGGCCTGCCCCTGCAGAGCTGCCAGAATCTCTGGCCCAGTGTGGCTCCTGTCCCCCAAACACACCAGCGCAAGCACGGCATGGCATCTTTTTGCCTGCGTACTTGCGTAGCCCCTTGTACGCCTACGGAGCACCGCTGGTTCCGAGGACAGAGCACTGGAGGAAGAAGAAGAGGAGGGGGTGGAGGAGAGAGGTGTGTCACAACCAGTAGCAGTAGTAGCGTTTTGGAGGCGTGGTGGCGGAACAACCTCCAACACTACTGCACCTTGTCCTGCATCCCTCCCAGCTGCCAATAGAGTGACCCAATGGGCCGTGAAAGAAAGGTAACGTCCCTGTCCATGCCTGCTGGACCATGAGTCAGCGGTAATATGCACCTTACCGCTGACCGCCCTGTCCAGCGAGGCATGGACATTGCCTTCCACATGCCGGTAGAGAGACGGAATCGCCTTCCGTGAGAAAAAGTGGCGTTTGGGAACCTGCCACTGAGGAACCGCACATTGAACAAACTCACGGAAGGGGGCCGAGTCTACCAACTGAAAAGGCAGCAGTTGAAGTGCTAGCAATTTAGCCAAGCTAGCATTCAACCGCTGGGCATGTGGATGGCTGGGAGTGTACTTCTTTCGACGGTCCAGCAGCTGGGGCAGGGAAATTTGCCTGGTAGAATCGGACGTCGGTGTACTGCAAGTACTTGGTTGTGACACACCTAATTCTACACCTTCAGTCCTCTCACAGCAGCTTTCAGAGAGGACTGAAGGTGTACTGGGGATGGAGATCCCAGCTGATGAGGAGCAAGGAGAGGTCCGCTTAGTTCTTTGGTGTGGTCTTTTATGTGTGCCTGCCAACGAGCTGCATGGCAGGTCGACATATGTCTGCTCATGCTTGTGGTGCCCAAGCGGCTGATGTTTTGGCCACGTGAGATACGCTTGAGACAAATATTGCAAATAGCAGTGGTGCGATCTGATGCACTCGTCTCAAAAAAGGCCCACACCAAAGAACTTTTCTGATAACGTGCAGAGGCAGCGCCCTGCACAGGCGGAGCTCTGCGGTGTTGTACAGTTGCTGTGCTGGCCTCTACCTGGCCTCCAGGGGGCATCCTGCCTCGTTGGACATGTGACGCCGCATCCTCCTCCTCCTCGTCCTCCTCCTCATCCTCTCTCCCTTCAGGCACCCACGTGGAGTCAGTGACCTCATCATCCCCTCCCTCTTCACCACTAGAGCAAACCTGGCAGTAAGATGCAGCTGGTGGAACAGTACTGCCAGATTCCTCAAGCTGGGTATCATCATCCGAGCCTTCGAATCGTTGGGCATCCTCCTGGAGCATGTACCCAACACTGTGCTCAAAGAGTTCGGGGGACTCCTCAGGAGGACATGGTGGGTCTAGGGAAGGGGTGGCTGATGATGCCATTGAGTACGCGTTGGCAGCTGCTCTGCCAGTACCCTGAGCCTGGGTGAGAGAGGATGAGGAGGATGAGGAGGGCTTGGTCATCCATTCTACCAAGCCTTCAGCATGATGCGGCTCCACATGTCCAGCTGCCGAAAACAAAGACGCGCGTGTCCCATGGCCACGTGCTGATGACGATGCACGACCACGTCCACGGCCACGGCCACGTCCACTAGAAACAGAGCCTGCCTGCCCTGTGTTCTTGGCTCTGCACGCTCTGCCTCCCCTTGGCGGTCTTCCAGCCATTGTAGTCGGTAGTCCTGTGGGTGCTGCTGAGAATAATATATAGGAGCTCTGTGTGATGCCACTAACACACTAGAAGTCCTATGGGTGCTTCTGCAAAGAAAATATAGGAGCTCTGTGTGATGCCACTAACACACTAGAAGTCCTGTGGGTGCTGCTGAGAAGAAAATATAGGAGCTCTGTGTGATGCCACTAACACACTAGAAGTCCTATGGGTGCTTCTGCAAAGAAAATAGAGGATCTCTGTGTGATGGGACTAACACACTTCAAGTCCTATGGGTGCTTCTGGGAACAAAATATAGGATCTCTGTGTGATGGGACTAACACACTTCAAGTCCTATGGGTGCTTCTGGGAAGAAAATATAGGATCTCTGTGTGATGGGACTAACACACTTCAAGTCCTATAGGTGCTTCTGGGAACAAAATATAGGATCTCTGTGTGATGGGACTAACACACTTCAAGTCCTATAGGTGCTTCTGTGAACAAAATATAGGATCTATGTGTGATGGGACTAACACACTTCAAGTCCTATAGGTGCTTCTGGGAACAAAATATAGGATCTCTGTGTGATGGGACTAACACACTTCAAGTCCTATAGGTGCTTCTGGGAACAAAATATAGGATCTCTGTGTGATGGGACTAACACACTTCAAGTCCTATAGGTGCTTCTGGGAACAAAATATAGGATCTCTGTGTGATGGGACTAACACACTTCAAGTCCTATAGGTGCTTCTGGGAACAAAATATAGGATCTCTGTGTGATGGGACTAACACACTTCAAGTCCTATGGGTGCTTCTGTGAACAAAATATAGGATCTCTGTGTGATGGGACTAACACACTTCAAGTCCTATAGGTGCTTCTGGGAACAAAATATAGGATCTCTGTGTGATGGGACTAACACACTTCAAGTCCTATGGGTGCTTCTGGGAAGAAAATATAGGATCTGTGTGATGGGACTAACACACTTCAAGTCCTATAGGTGCTTCTGGGAACAAAATATAGGATCTCTGTGTGATGGGACTAACACACTACAAGTCCTATGGGTGCTTCTGGGAAGAAAATATAGGTCTCTGTGTGATGGGACTAACACACTTCAAGTCCTATAGGTGCTTCTGGGAACAAAATATAGGATCTCTGTGTGATGGGACTAACACACTTCAAGTCCTATAGGTGCTTCTGGGAACAAAATATAGGATCTCTGTGTGATGGGACTAACACACTTCAAGTCCTATAGGTGCTTCTGGGAACAAAATATAGGATCTCTGTGTGATGGGACTAACACACTTCAAGTCCTATAGGTGCTTCTGGGAACAAAATATAGGATCTCTGTGTGATGGGACTAACACACTTCAAGTCCTATGGGTGCTTCTGTGAACAAAATATAGGATCTCTGTGTGATGGGACTAACACACTACAAGTCCTATAGGTGCTTCTGGGAACAAAATATAGGATCTCTGTGTGATGGGACTAACACACTTCAAGTCCTATAGGTGCTTCTGGGAACAAAATATAGGATCTCTGTGTGATGGGACTAACACACTTCAAGTCCTATAGGTGCTTCTGGGAACAAAATATAGGATCTCTGTGTGATGGGACTAACACACTTCAAGTCCTATAGGTGCTTCTGGGAACAAAATATAGGATCTCTGTGTGATGGGACTAACACACTTCAAGTCCTATGGGTGCTTCTGGGAAGAAAATATAGGTCTGTGTGATGGGACTAACACACTTCAAGTCCTATAGGTGCTTCTGGGAACAAAATATAGGATCTCTGTGTGATGGGGACTAACACACTACAAGTCCTATGGGTGCTTCTGGGAAGAAAATATAGGTCTGTGTGTGATGGGACTAACACACTTCAAGTCCTATAGGTGCTTCTGGGAACAAAATATAGGATCTCTGTGTGATGGGACTAACACACTACAAGTCCTATGGGTGCTTCTGGGAAGAAAATATAGGTCTGTGTGATGGGACTAACACACTTCAAGTCCTATAGGTGCTTCTGGGAACAAAATATAGGATCTCTGTGTGATGGGACTAACACACTACAAGTCCTATGGGTGCTTCTGGGAAGAAAATATAGGTCTGTGTGATGGGACTAACACACTTCAAGTCCTATAGGTGCTTCTGGGAACAAAATATAGGATCTCTGTGTGATGGGACTAACACACTTAAAGTCCTATGGGTGCTTCTGGGAAGAAAATATAGGATCTCTGTGTGATGGGACTAACACACTTCAAGTCCTATAGGTGCTTCTGGGAACAAAATATAGGATCTCTGTGTGATGGGACTAACACACTTCAAGTCCTATAGGTGCTTCTGGGAACAAAATATAGGATCTCTGTGTGATGGGACTAACACACTTCAAGTCCTATAGGTGCTTCTGGGAACAAAATATAGGATCTCTGTGTGATGGGACTAACACACTTCAAGTCCTATAGGTGCTTCTGGGAACAACATATAGGATCTCTGTGTGATGGGACTAACACACTTCAAGTCCTATAGGTGCTTCTGGGAACAAAATATAGGATCTCTGTGTGATGGGACTAACACACTTCAAGTCCTATAGGTGCTTCTGGGAACAAAATATAGGATCTCTGTGTGATGGGACTAACACACTTCAAGTCCTATAGGTGCTTCTGGGAACAAAATATAGGATCTCTGTGTGATGGGACTAACACACTTCAAGTCCTATAGGTGCTTCTGGGAAGAAAATATAGCTCTGTGTGATGGGACTAACACACTTCAAGTCCTATAGGTGCTTCTGGGAACAAAATATAGGATCTCTGTGTGATGGGACTAACACACTACAAGTCCTATGGGTGCTTCTGGGAAGAAAATATAGGTCTGTGTGATGGGACTAACACACTTCAAGTCCTATAGGTGCTTCTGGGAACAAAATATAGGATCTCTGTGTGATGGGACTAACACACTACAAGTCCTATAGGTGCTTCTGGGAAGAAAATATAGCTCTGTGTGATGGGACTAACACACTTCAAGTCCTATAGGTGCTTCTGGGAACAAAATATAGGAGCTCTGTTTGCTGCCAGTGCCTGCCACGAACACACTACAAGTCCTATAGGTGCTTCTGGGAACAAAATATAGGAGCTCTGTTTGCTGCCAGTGCCTGCCTGCCACGAACACACTACAAGTCCTATAGGTGCTTCTGGGAACAAAATATAGGAGCTCTGTTTGCTGCCAGTGCCTGCCTGCCACGAACACACTACAAGTCCTATAGGTGCTTCTGGGAACAAAATATAGGAGCTCTGTTTGCTGCCAGTGCCTGCCACGAACACACTACAAGCCCCTCTTTCTAAATGAATCTTTCTAAATGAATCTTTCTAAATGAATCTTTCTAACTGAATCTTTCTAAATGAATCTTTCTAAATAAATCTTTCTAAATGAATCTAGCAGAGTGACACAGAATGAGCCTGCTCTCTCTAACGCCGGAACGCATGTGACCGGCGCCGACGGCGTGGCGGCCTTTTATAAGAGGGGGCGTGTACTAAAGCCCCTGAGCTGTAATTGGCTACAGGCGTCCTGCCTGTAGCCAATTATGGCTCTCCGAGTTTCCGGCGCTGTGATTGGCCAAGCATGCGGGGTCACAGTGCATGCTTGGCCAATCATCAGCCAGCAATGCACTGCGCCGGCCGCGCCGGCCGCAATGCATTGCGGGGCCGCTCGCATCACACGAATGTGATGCGAGCGGCCAAAATAGTTCTGGGCTCGCCGAGCGAGCGAACGCCCGGTGCTCGATGCGAACGTGGGGTCGCATCGAGCCCCCGGCCCCTCCCGGGGGGGGGGGGGCCAGAGTTTCTCTGCTGTCCCTAATGTGTCCTCATTCACCACCCTGGCAGTTAAGCCCTGCAGAGGGCTCTTTAGTTCAGCTCCAATTCAGAACTACATCTCTGCAGATCAGGGGTATTCTACTCCCATACCACAAGTGCACAGAGTCCCACCCACAGCCGGCATATAAAGGGGCACTATCTCCACCCTTTAGATCCCTAAAGGAGGGATAACAATGAAATGGGCACTAACATCTGCAAACATGTACAGATTTATAAAACATTAATTAATTACATTTTTATTACTAGTAGGCCATTTAGGCCTCTCTGGAAATCTGGTTGAAAAACTCACAGTTAGCAAGCCCTACATCCTGACTTTTTTAGGATAGAGTCGGGAAAGTTCGAACCACTGTTAAATTTGTATTGCTGTTTGCAGCCCTACTGGGGAGGTTTTTTTCTGGTTGCAGCCTCTTATGCTTATAGCAGAATTTAACCTCTGCATAATCCTTTTTTTTTAATGGCCCCTGGGAGCTTTGAACCATAATACACAGTATATTACCACATTCTGTCAGATGTACCTGCTAAGCAATCCCACTGAGCACTGCTGTTTAAGATGTTTAAGCTCTCGGCTGTCATTGGCGCTTCCATCTTCTTCCAGTCATCCTTTCAGGTTCAGACCCTTTTATCCGCTTGATTGGCCAGGCCAGGATGACTCCACTCCCGCTGTCACATCATCATCATAACACAAAGTGGTGCCCTAAATGTATGCTGAGCTGCACAAGTGTGGCTCAATGTACATAAATGCTGACAGGCAGGGAGAAGGGGTTATGACAGAAGATACATGGTCTAGTCTGTCATCAAAATCCTACGTGTCAGTGGTTTTTCTCTTTTCTGGGTTTAATTCCGCTTTAAACTCTTCTTGTTCCACTACTTCTCTGTTCACTAGGGAAAGTGAAATGGTATACTTGGTATTTTTGGTGATAGGAGAGCCTGTGACATGACCAGTGGCGTCGGCAGGGGGGGACTGACAGTGGCTGAAGCCCCGAGTGGGTCCCCAAAAAGCCCCGAGTGGGTCCCCAAAAAGCCCCGGGTCTCAGGTGGGCACTGTTCTATTATTAGCCCCGAGCACTGCCGCCCGAGCGGGGACCGATTTGATCCTGAGCGCTGCCGAGTCACATAGCAGGTCCCGCCTTTTGGAGCCTGCAGTGCCTATGATGGACGTCCCACTGGTCCAATGGTGGGACCGCTGGACGTGTGACGTTCATCATAGGCACTGCAGGCTCCAGAAGGCAGGAATTACAATGCAGCCACTGCGCCACATCAATCGCCGCTCGCCGCTCGGGTGGATGGCTCTCCTCCTCTCCTCTAGCTGCCTCGAACCCCACGGCTGAGCTGAGCTGCTGCTGCAGGACACGTGAAGTCTGTCTCCTTGTCAGGTATATCAGTGTGTGTATGTCAGGTAGGTAGGTCAGTGTATGTCAGGTAGGTCAGTGTATGTCAGGTAGGTAGGTCAGTGTAAGTCAGGTAGGTTAGTGTATGTCAGGTAGGTAGGTCAGTGTATGGCAGGTAGGTCAGTGTATTTCAGGTAGGTAGGTCAGTATATGTCAGGTAGGTCAGTGTATGTCAGGTAGGTAGGTCAGTGCATATTAGCTAGGTCAGTGTATGTCAGGTAGGTAGGTTAGTGTGTGTCAGGTAGGTCAGTGTATGTCAGGTAGGTCAGTGTATGTCAGGTAGGTAGGTCAGTGTGTGTAAGGGCACTAGTAAGCCAGGCAGCAACCAGCAAGTGAGCTTACCCCCCCACACAACCACACAACCCCACCGCCCAGCCAAAAAACCCAGCGCCAATACCGCGGTCCCCCCCCCCCCCCGTGCCGGCCTTGGACTTCGGGCTGAAGCCCTGGTCTTTTTGCCATCTAGCAACTCCCCTGGACATGACAGTGCTGGTGCTTAGTACTTACTTAGTACTCAGTGATGTCATATGGAGGAGAGAGTCTTCAGCCCTGTGTAAGTTCTATTTTTCTTATGAAGAAAAAGTGCCTTTACATTGTTCCTATGCCTCAAAGAGACTAGTGAGGTTGTTGTGAGTAGTGTTGGGCAAACGGTTCGGCCCTAGCATGAGTTTGGGCTGAACATTGACTGTTAGCCCCATTCGGGGAACACCCTAATTTGCAGTGTGTTTGGCAGGTGTTCGCTTTGCCAAATCAGGGTGCAGTAAAAGCTGGTTGTTAAGGAGCGGGGCCAGGAAGCCGGCTGTGGCATCCTTAACAACTTAACAACCGATGGAAAAGGGGGGGAACAAGTGAGCACCTCCCCTCCTGAACCATACTAGGCCACATGGCCTCAACATGGAGGGATGGGTGCTTTGGGCCAGGGGGGGTCTACCCCACAACCCTGGGCTGTGGTTGTGGGGGTCTGCAGACAGGGGTTTCTTCCCCACAATACTGGGCTGTGGTTGTGGGGGGTCTGCGGGCAGGGGGCCAATCGGAATCCTGAAGCCCCCTTTTACATAGTACCCCTACCCATTCACCAAAAAAGTGTCAAAAAGTAATAAATACACAAAGACAGTTTTTGACCATTTCTTTATTAAAAAATAAAGAAACAACGTCCCCCCCCCAATGTAAATCCATTGTCAAACACGATGCCCGCCGAACTGCTAAAGAAGAAGAGAAAAGAAGAAATCACTCCGCCCTCCGTGAAGGCAAACCGCCGAATAGCTGGCTTGCCGTTTGACAGTTCTTATATAGACAAGGGCGGGGCCACCTGGCGCCTTAACCTGGTGGCACCGCCCCCCTTGTGATGTCACCAACGGGTCCATGCTGGGTCGGTTATGACGCAAGAGGGCAGTGCCACCTGGTGGCGTCTTGGCATGCTATGAGCAGGAAGAGGCTGTGACAGACCTGAGGATCCCTTTGATGGAGGTTTTTCTATGCTTTTAATCAACTTCAAAAATGTGAGTTGCTTACAATACAATAATGTATGAATAAAAACTGTTGTTACTTCTAAACCCAGAGGCGCCCCTCTCTTTGTTTTTTGCTGCAGAAATTTGAAACCTGGTTTCAGTTCCCCTTTGGAGGCAGGCGGCACTGGTCGGCACAGTTGAGGTGACTGCGCCTCTTCCTCTTCGGGACCGATGTCCCTTT
This sequence comes from Lithobates sylvaticus, assembly GCA_028564925.1. Classification (NCBI taxonomy): domain Eukaryota; kingdom Metazoa; phylum Chordata; class Amphibia; order Anura; family Ranidae; genus Lithobates; species Lithobates sylvaticus. The sequence continues at coordinate 273,803,695 of CM053026.1, read as the reverse complement.
CACAGACGCCGGTAGAAGCCGTTTTATTATCTCCTCCCGCTGTCAGAGCGAGGAGAAAAAAAAAAAAACGATTACTGATGTTCTGTTTACATCACGTGATCAGCTGTTATTGGCTGACAGCTGATCACGTGGTAAGGGGCCGTGGTAAGGGGCCCCTTACTCCGATTTGTGATCACCCGAGTCTCATTGAGTCTCATCATCCCGGCAATGTAGGTCCACGCTGTAGCTGTCATTTGGCAATAGCGCGGACTGGAAGGGGTTATTATAAAGACACTAACCTGTCCAGGGAGCCCGTAATGTTGGTACCCAGGAAACAGGAAGTTAAGCCTGTTTCCTTCTGCGCATGCGCGAGTTGCGCTGCACGTTCTGAATGATCTCTGCTGTCTTCTGGGACCTGTGTGTCTCCCAGAAGGCAGCGGGGGAGGAGGAGGGGCCGGACATTGCATAGTTTGCCGCACAGAGACAGTTTGCACAACGCTTTACAACATTAGGGCAGACAGTACAATTACAATACAATAAAGGAGGATATAGAGGGCCCTACTCATTAGAGCTTACAATCTAGGAGTTTAGAACTTTCCTTCTGTTTTGGAGTTCTGCTGCGAACCAAACAGGGGGGCTTTCAGCCCATCTCTAGTCCTGAATGGGCCCTAAGCCCCCATTCACATCGGTGTGACTTGTTATGCAATTTGACAGGTCTAATCTAATGACAAGTCCCACCCTATTGTCAGCAATGGAACTGTTCAAATCGTTGCGGCGCTGACTTTGCGGTGCCGCACCACTTTGAAAAAGTAGTTCCTGCACTACCTTCGCCGATTTCAGGTGCAACTTGCATAGACATCTGTGCATTCAGTAACGTTCTTTAATGAGTATGATAATCAGGCAGAACAGGCTGGATGGTGCTGATCTGTACATTCACAAGATTAGCTTCAGATGTGTTTCTTGCGAGAATAACATTTGTTAGATAACATGTTTAGTAATTCAGTTGTATAAAGAAATAGACAGTAAATTGCTAATAAAAAAATGCATTATCTGTATGCATTATGTATGCACTTGCCTTTATCTGTGATATGCTTGCATTAAACTCATTAACCTCTTAGGGAACAGAGCCCAGATGGCATTCCACATAGGGTTTATTGAACCCTATGCCAATGTGTTGGCAATATACGTGTGTTTTCACAATGGATGCTGAATTGAGCTATTAGGACATGTCTGATTGTCTACTGTTTAGCATTCACTGTGAATAATAATGTGTCTTTCTGTCTTGCCATGATGTTCCTTCCCTCAGAACTGTACTACTTTGCAGTATAAGCTTAATCTCTGTGACAATTGTTACTGTTTATGTGAATATGAACAAATAAAAAATGCAATTCCTTCTGACATAGAGGTAAATAGGCGATTGGCATTTTCTGCCCCCCCCCCCCCCCCCCTTAAGAAATCACTTTCAAATGGCAGCTCCTGCCCCTCAGTAATAAAAATGAACGAATTATAATAATGTAACCAAAAATATGCAAGCTCAGTATTGAAAACTAGAAATTAATAAAAGGATTGCAGATTTTCTGCTATACCTCCCACGTAACGCAGAAAAAAGGAAAATTCCGCAGAGGGAGAGAGGATAGTAGAAGAAAGGGCTCTAGCTCAGAGTGTGGCTATGCAGCAATGTCAGTGATGTAGCTAAGGCCAGGTTGTTGAAGGAACAACTGTTGATCAGAAGAGGAAGGTGACATTAGAATCAACTCCAGGAAAGGAACAACAAAATGTTAACATTTATGTGAATGGAGGGGTGAGAAGGAAGAAGGTGAGCTACCGATCACGAAGGGGAAAACAGCCATCAGGACAAGTTTTCTAACCTAATGTGAGATCATCACTTACCGTATCTAATTTCTAGGACTGACCTTAATGCCCCATACACACGGTCGGATTTTCCCATGGATTTTGTCCTATCGGACAATGTTGTCGGAAATTCCGACCGTGTGTAGGCACCATCGGACAGTTTCCATCGGATTGTCCTACGGACAAAGTTCTATCTCCTGCTGGATAGATTTTCCGACAACAAAGTCCGATCACACCAATTCCGATCGTGTGTAGCGAATTCCGACGGACAAAGTGCCACGCATGCTCAGATCACATTACAAGACCAAAGCTATTGGCTACTAGCCTCTACGTAGTCCCGTCGTAGGCAACAAACGTCACCACGTTCAGAATGATCGGATTTTCCGACAACTTTGTCCGACCGTGTGTATGCAACACCAGTGTCGGACTAAATCCGTCGGACCAAATCCGATGGATTTGCTGGTCGGATTTTCCGACCGTGTGTATGGGGCTTAACTGTTTTCATTTGCCCAATATTTCAGCAAAAATGTATAAATTCCTGAAAATTGTCCCCACCTTGGATAAGTGTATTGGAGTCAATAGGGAAAGTTAAAATTGTATGGAACTTCAGGCTTGTATTAGAAAAACACTTTAATCTTGCAATCTCATTGTATCATGTTTTCGCTTTATACTTGATGTTTTTACCCTTGGTGTCTTGGGCAATGCACCTTCTAAATCTCTAAAAGCTGAAGTTTAGCTATAAATAAAATTCTCTATAGCTTTAGTGAGGAAGTAGGAACTTGCTACTAGCAAAAATGTTCCACATCTTTCTGTGTAAGGCAGTGGTGGCTGGTGCTCACATTTTTTGGGGGGGCGCAAACAAACTGAAAAATTCTGAAAAATACTTAAAAAAAACATCAATTGCAGCCTCACTGTGCCTATCAAATTCAACTACTTTGCCCATCAAATGCAGCCACTGTGCCATCAATTTCAGCCACTGTGCCCAGCAAATGCAGCCACTATGCCCACCAAATACAGTCACTGTGGCCATCATATGCAGCTAGTGTGCCCAGCATATGCAGCCACTGTGCCCATTATATGCAGCCACTGTGCCCATCAAATGCAGCCACTGTGCCTATCAAATGCAGCCGCTGTGCCCATCATATGCAGCCACTGTGCCCATCAAATACAACCACTGTGCCCATCAAATGCAGCCACTGTGCCCATCATGTGCAGCCACTGTGCCCACCAAATACAGTTACTGTGCCCAACATTTTCTTCTAAATTTCTCTGATTATGTTGCAGGCCAGGAAATCAGTCATTTTGATTTCCGCATCACCAGGAGGTCAGAGGTGAAGCTTTCCTATACCCATACCCCACCCCCAGAGGATATGGGTGAATCCTCTTCCAGATGAAGAATCCTGATATGCACTTTTCTGCTATACACAAACTGCTGGGTAATCCTGCTCTGATATGTATGCAGTAAAACCTTGGTTTGAGAGTAACTTGGTTTGAGAGCATTTTTCAAGACAAACAACATTTTTAAATACATTTTGACTTGATATACAAGCGATGTCGTGATATACAAGTAGCGTCCTGTCACAACTGAGTATAAAAGAGAAGGGAGGCGCCTCTAAGTGTGGCAATATGGTTACATTTAATGAAGGTACAACATTTAGCAACTTATTGCTACACTTAGAGGCGCCTCTCTTCTCTTTTATACTCTTATATTCTGTAGCTCCTGCTGGGTTTTTCTTCTAATCCTCTTGTGGAGGCTTCCATTTGTGGATGGACATTTTATGTTACACAACCCATCACATTGCTAAAAAATTTTTTTATATGGACTATAAACTTAAAGACTTATGAATAAATGGTTGTGTAATGAATCATTTGAGTTTCTATTATTTCTTATGGGGAAATTTGCTTTAATCTACAAGTGCTTTGGATCGCAAGTATGTTTCTGGAACAAATTATGCTCACAATCCAAGGCTTAAGGTAAGTTTATTGTGAATGGCACACCAAACACAGAAGCAAACACATATTTTGCCACATGAAATAAATGAGTGACAAATGCAGTAAAATGCACAGTAAAAAGGTGCAAACTACAACACGCTAAAATGCATAGCTCCCAACTGTCCCTGATTTGGAGCAATGTCCCTCTGTCCCTCTTTGCCCATCATTTGTCTCTCACTTTGGTCTGATCTATATAGTTGTATCTAAAATGCACTTTTTATCTTTCAAACTAGTTTCCCTAAACCTTTCATCCAATTTCTAAATTGCTGCATTTGTAAATTTAAAAGCCAATATAAAGGAATAGGAGTAGTAAAAAAAAAGTCCTTGTGGATTTAATTAACCTTTTGTTAATTCTCCTTTAAGGGTGTCAGGGGGCGTGTCCTATGCCTACATACGTTTGCAAGTAAGTGTCCCTCATTCCCATTTCAAAATGTTGGGAGGTATGTAAAATGCTTCATGAGCTCCTTTTCCACGTGTAGGGCAGCCCATTGGAATCAACGGGATGCTCTAAGCATGTCACACGATAAACAAGTTAAAAACCATGTTCTTCCACTACACTAGGTGTGAATTGGACCGAAAAGTGAAATCGCTGTGTTTGCAGAAGGACAATGAGGCTTCATTCACATCTGTGAATTTCCAAACACATGGCAAGCTGCACAGAAACCATATGTAATTAAAGCAGAACTCCACTTTCTCAGTGAACATTGACTAGTTTTAGTCATTATTCTGCTAGCAGTAGTAAATAGATAGGAAAGTATATCATATTTACTTGTTTTAAAACTTTTTTTTTTTTACATTTGTTCAGTTACTTCCAGGTTTCCAGGCCTTGCAAATGATGTCATACATCCCAGGAGTCTTCAGGAGGGGGGTTTCTCAGCTAAGCACATACTAGTGCCTGCACGCCTGAGCTAAGTCAGATGGATTCCAGGAAGTAAATGCTACATGAATCATCTGACCTTACTCAAGATGACTGGAAATTCCAATGAGTTGTTTTTAAAGTGATTTCTAAGCAAAAAAAAGCATGGAGACATGGATGGATGGGTGAGTTTGCTTTGATTTTTAAAATGAATTAAACAAGGCTCAAGTGCAGTGTAGTTCCACTTTAAGGTATCACAACATTCTCTTTTAAAGAGATAACTTACATGGCCACCGTGATTGGACTTGAAGCCCCCTGCTAGTATATAGTGCCAAATAAAACCTTTCTTTGCATAACTTTCTGGCTGTCTACCAAAATTTTGTCTTTTTTGAACCCCATAGAATATGGCTGGCAGAGTTTTTAACCCCTTTAACCCCCTACTGCACATCTAAGGATATTCAATTAATTATACTATACAACCTCTGAGCATCAAGTTATGATAATCTTGTTTGTCCCACCTTCAAGTGTTAGACCTATTCCCTCTCTTCCTGGCTTCATTTGCTGACTCCTGCTTATTTTTGCATTTTGATGTCAGCTGTCTGTACTAAACAAGAGGAAAGGTATAAGTGAGCAGCTGCCACTGGGGACAGTGAAACAGTGCTGTAGCGAGAATCAAAGTGCATTTGAAGGTCTTTAGCTGTGCATGGTTTCACAAATGCATGATTATTCCAATGCCTCACCCTCTCAAGTGAAAGATACTGCACAAATTCAAATCTGTTATAGCTAAAGTATTAACATAATAATCAACTATTCCACAATTCAAGGTGTAGGATATGCCTTGAGAGAGCGTTTAAGATGCATGAGAAACATATATTGGCCATAATTTTAATTTTTATCTAACCTGTGTAAGCTCCTGCATAAAGGGAATTGAGCTTATGAGTGGCCTTGATTCTTTGAGTTGTGTATTTCAGATGAAATCTTATGTTTCTTCATAGGCAACCTAGAGCAGTAGCAGTAGCAGTCTAACTGTCGCCTCGTTCTGGGCATGAGTGCCACACAAATTTAATTTGTTGCATAATCATCAACCAATTGACACATTAGCCCAAGGCAGGGCCTTTTACAAGTCCACAGGAAGGTGCAGAAAACGTTAACTTTATGTGTAAGGACTGTTTATAATACAAACATTTCATATTATTCCCATTTTCCTGCTTAGGTCTCGTTCACACAGGGTGTACTACAGTGTTTGCCCATCTGAGGGCTGTTTTTACCCCCACGGGGTTGAACAGGTGTTCCCCATGCAGCAGCTGTGTCTGTGCAATCACAGGCTTACGGGCCAAAATACATTTGACAGGTCTGTGGATTCAGCCACAGCAAGCCAGAGGAGAGCATTGCCCACTACCTGGGACAGCAGGAGAGCATTGTATGACCACAGGGCAGCTGAGCAAAGTCTACCCATGGACTAGGGGAAAGACTGCTGGGAGTCACTTGGAACTATGATGGGTGTAGTCCCCAAGAGACAGCCACTATCAAGCTAAGTATTTTATGGAACTGCAAGTCCCAGGAGGACAGAGTATAGCAGAAGGAGGAAAAGGGCAGGGGGTCAGGGCAGTTTCGCAAGGAAAATGAGAGGCGACAAGGGGAGTGTGCTGTTGAGTTGCGGGTGCTGCCTACCTTGAGTGTTAACCGCAGTGTCTAAGAGAGACTGAGTTTCCATATTTCCATGGAGATCACAGCCAACAGAGATCCAAAGGCTGGAGGAGAGGGGCACCACAGGTTCCACGAGAGATAACCACAAAAGTGCCTAGAGTCACCGTAAATGCCACCTGTTCCAGTAGGAGGAAGCTTAATTACAAACTTCATAGTGGTGAGAGGCCGCTGGCCACAACTTCCTTACCCACCTCCTCAAGGGACAGCATCACCCTAAACTGAGACATATAGTAGTTTGGAAACCATACGCCTTGTACCTTTGGACTACAACTATACCTGAGTGCATCACTGCAGAACTCTGGGCCCCAACGGTAAAACTATACTGACCAGTGGGAGAGCTTTGGAGAGACTGAAGGAGCTTTTTAGCTTTCAGTACAGCTCCTTTAGTTAGGAAGAAGGGGTGGCTCCCCTTCAGTCCACCTGCTCTCACCTATTCTTCAGAATGCATGTGCCTCCACTGTGGGGACACTTATAAGTTAGTGTTAGGTACCACAGATACCAGGGTGCCTTGATGAAGCTCTGTGGCTTACGCATGCATTTGCAAATGTGTGCAGACTAAACCCCTGCTGGTCGGTAGGTTAAGCTTGTTTTTTTCCATGGATTTATCCTTGGCCTTGTTTATAACTTTAGTTAGGATCCACCTAGATACAGGGTTCAGGTACAAAGACACCTGATCCTCTCATTGTTTGCGGTATTGTGCAAATTTGTTTATCTGATTTGTTTATTGCTGTTGCCATTCAGTTATTGTTTTATTGTTTAGTGTTTCCCAGATTAATCCTTCTTCTTCAGGGTATCCGAGGGTGTGGGATTGCCAGAAGGGTCATTGTCATCTGGCATCTTTATGCATCTTCAGCTCTTTCGGGCGTAAGAGCTACAAGTAATTAGCCTCCTAGTTTACTGTCCATTATAGTTAAATAGTGGCTTGGTGCTCATAATTGTTTATCTAGTTTGTTCATTTTCTTATGATTTATGGTACAAACTAGAATCCTTTAATATCTAATGATCTTATCCAGTCATGCAAACACATATACACAGTAGGGCCGGCATGAGTAGATGTTGATTTACTTACCAGTATATTATGAGAAAAATTATAAGGCAATACATACAATATTACCTCCACAGAGATAGTGTCACCTGATAACTAAACTTAATCCTTTTAGGGAAGGATGCTAAGCACTTAGTCACTTTATGTGTTTATAATGTTGGTAACATCATTTAGTAAAATATCTTGTGGCACCGATGTATGGCTATGTGTAGAATACAAAGAAACAATGAGAAAAGGCGCATCATATCAAAAGGTAATATGAAGGCATCATCAAGCGGCTTCTCCTCATTATTACCTTCCTCTGAGTTCAAGTTTGTTTTTTAACACCTTATACTGGGTATCCTATGTCAATTACAACAGAGGGGTATCCTGGTGAATTGCTCCAAACATATCTTCCTTGAAGTATCTTGTGTCTAGAAACAGTCAGTCAGTGATAAATGATATGTTGCAGCATTTCCCTTTTCAGTGCTTTACATGTATTTAATATAACTCTTTCAATCTTGATACTTGGACCTCTGAATCACTGAGAAGAAGGGAAAGCATACTCATAGCTATCAGGCCTTTGAGGCGTAATATGGCATTACTGAGTGTCTGTGGCTGGGATAGAGAATCTACAGGTCAACCAGGAGAAAGTAATCTTTGTTTATTTCCAAATGTTATGTTTGCTCCTCATCTTCTTCCATCTGATGACAAGCTTTCTTCTTCTCACCATCGCAACACTGGTCCCCCAGCACCAGAACATGGCACTACCACTCTCGCCTTTAAGTATGCAGATGGTGTGGCTGTTGCAACAGACTCACGTTCCTCTGCTGGAAATCTCGTCTGCAGCCCTGACAGCCGTAAAGCCTTTCTTGTGCATAGTCATTTGCTGGCCACAACTTCTGGGAGTTCTGCCGATTGCCATCATTTCAGAAGAGCTTTGTCCAGAGAGTGCAGGCTCTACCAGGTGCGGAATGGGTACATGCCAAGTGTACGAGGAGCAGCAAAAATGCTGAGTGTCCTGATGATGCCATTCCGTGGAACTGATGTCTGTGCAGCCGTTACTTTATGTGGCTGGGATAGAGATGGCCCTTGCATCTGTTATGTATATAATGATGGAACTCGCCTCTGCTCAGATATCCTATCGGTTGGATCGGGCTCTCCATTTGCCTACAGCATTATAGATCAGGGATACAAACCTGGAATGAAGGAAGAAGAAGCCCGCCAGCTTGCTAGAAGAGCAGTGTGCCATGCAGGCCGAAGAGATGCCTATTCTGGTGGATTAGTGGATGTGTATTGGGTGAGAGAAGGAGGCTGTGAAATGGATCCTAGAGAAGACTTGTCACAACTTTATGAGCGTGTAATAGAAGAAGAAAAGAAAATGATAAAGACAGTGTGCAGCAGTTGTCCTCTCCTAAGTTCTGACTAAAGTGGAATAAGCCCTGTTAGCATTTAACATGATAAAGTAAATATAACAGCAATTACTATGACCATGTTGTTTAATGTGCTTTAATATTTATCTGAGTTGATTTCCCCCACAAATCAATTATCCTGCAAATCATATGCAGCAATTTTATGTATTTAAAAAGTCATAGCATATCAGAATAGTCAGTTTCGCATTTTCAAAGTAAACACAGGTGAGTTTGGCAAACAAAGAAAGACATTTTCTAAGCAATTTTTATAAAGCCAGCTTGAGTTAATGAATGTTAATTTAAAGAAATGTTAAGCAAAAATTTATAGAAGAGGTGTAATATTATCCTTTCCTGGAGAAAATGCTGCTTTCAAATTTCATCCAGTGCCACTGACTGATAATTGCGGGAGCCTAGACATTTGATCATGTGATCTCTGTTATAGGAGAGGATCAGTGTTCAGAAACCCTCCATCCTGACATATCTTGTGTTCAAATGCTTTAGGTCATATGGCTGGCACTTGAAGGCACTTAAACTTTTCTTCAGGGAGGACACATTTTTCAGGCTAATACTCCTTATTTTTCCATGCTAGCAAGACTTCAAGTGCAGTGGGTATCCTTGAAATTAGTATTTCAGCACATTTGATTGTAATGGCATTCAGAGATATCTAGTCACCTTAGTGGAATGTATCCAGTAACTAATAGTTGCTTTGTACTCGACAAACACACAACCTTTTTGGTGCTTATTTTGAACAAAGTGAATCTGGTGCTGAGTTTAATATACCTAATAAGGCAGGGCTTAACCCTCCTATCCTATTTAGCCAAGGAAGTTGCCATTTTAGCCTCTGTTTGATCTGCAGTTGCCATGGTGCCACATGTGATCAGCTATGTCACCAGCCATTTGATGGCTTGACAGTTCATTTGAGAATTAACATAAGCATACTAGTAACTGTAATGCCCTGTACACACGATAGGATTTTCCAATGGAAAATGTGTGATAGGACCTTGTTGTCGGAAATTCCGACCGTGTGTAGGCTCCATCACACATTTTCCATAGGAATTTCCATCACACAAAATCTGAGTTCTCAAATTTTCCAACAACTTTACGATCGCGTGTTCACAATTCCGACGTACAAAGTGCCACGCATGCTCGGAATCAAGCAGAAGAGCAGCACTGGCTATTGAACTTTATTTTTTTCGGCTCGTCGTACGTGTTGTACGTCACCGCGTTATTGACGTTCGGAATTTCTGATCAACTATGTGTGACCGTGTGTATGCAAGACAAGTTTGAGCCAACATCTTTTGGACAAAATCCATGGGATTTTGTTGTCGTAATGTCCGATCGTGTGTACAGGGCATAGCAGTTATTCATGGCATGGCTTAAATGTAATGTTTTGGTGAACAGTGGAAATAACGTCTCTAATTAAAACCTTTCGTCAACCCTCAAATGCTTGTTGTTATTTTATGCTAGGAAGGCATTGCATTAAAATAGAAATTGAAGGAGGACCCACCTTCAATTTTTGGAAATCCTTAATTAATACAGCCATGCCCCTTTATAAGGTTACTTACCTGTCTCGTGGGTGCCCCCCATAAATTTAATAAGGTTTGGGACCTTTGGCTTGATTTCTTGTCCACTAATGAAATGTACAGTAAATATCTCCTGTGTCTCTCAGGAGTTGTCTTTTGCATGGCCCTTCAGGCCCTGGGATGGGACTATCTACTTGCGCCTCATAACTGCAATATTTGGGTCAGTGTTGTGACTGTAATTTTCCCTCATATTGTGTCCTTTCTGAATGGGTAACTTGGACACCAATTATATGATCTTTGCTGCTGTGATATTTACTTTTGTATACTGTACAGAGCAGATACTGTTTTTTAGTGTCTCTTAAGGCTTTCTGTGTTTTTTTTTGCTGTTACTGTGTATATCGAGCTGGTGTTTTGTCGAGAAGTGCCCGCTATCGAGAAGTGCCCGGTATGTACTGCACATGCACCGTACGGAACAGCACAACAGCTGATTTACTGATCAGCTGGGCTGACATAACCAGGGTGCATGCGCACATCGTAGGAGGTATCTCTTGATGGGAGATTCCAATTCACAGCCACAATTAAAACCTATACAAACAGCGGGGGAGACCATAGTTCTCAGATTGTGCATCGCTGTTGCTAGAGGGTGGCTAGTGGCTGTGTTGGAGAGCTGTTTTTGTCTGTGTTGCAACTCGTACTTTCACACAGGCAGAACCGGCCACAACAGTGAGGCACAATGTGCGAATTACGGTCTTCCCCCGCTGTTTGTATAGGTTTCAATTGTGGTTGTGAAATGGTATCTCCCATCGAGAGATGCCTCCTACGATGCTTGTGCCCTGGTTACGTCAGCCCAGCTGATCAGCAAATCAGCTGTTGTGCTGTTCCGTACGGCGCATGTGCAGTACATATTGGGCACTTCTCGATTGCGGGCACTTCTCGACAAAAACATACTGTGTGCCAGGATGAATGAACTGACGTTTTCCTACACTGGCCAATAGAGATGGCCATAGCCCAGCACCCAGAAGAAGCCAGGTAGAAGGTGTTGGTAAGGGACCACAAACTGTTGAAGGAGACATAACTATTGTGGACTTTAGTGCCTCTTTAAAGCGTAATTAAAGTGGTTGTAAAGTCAGAAGGTTTTTTATCTTAATGTATTCTATGCATTACGATAAAAAGCCTTCTGTGTGCAGCAACCACTTCAGCACCTCCTAATACTTACCTGAGCCCTATCTCTATCCAGCTATGTCCATGAGTGCCTCGGTCGTTCAGGACTCTCCCTCCTGATTAGCTAAACCACAGCAGCATTGGCTCCCGCTGCTTTAAATCAAAGTCGATTAGCCAATCAGGAGAGGGGGAGTGAATCGGGACTCTGTGTCTGAATAGACACAGGGAGCTGTGACTCGGCTTGGGTGTCCCCATGGCAAGCTGCTTGCTTTGGGGGCATTAGATAGGAAGGAGAGGCCAGGAGCTAAGAAGAGGGACCCGAGAAAAGGAGGATCTGAGCTGCTCTATGATAAAACCATTTCACAGAGCAGATAAGTATAACATGTTTGTTATTTTTATAGAAGAAAAACTAGACTTTACAATCACTTTAAACCTATTGATTGAACTGTTTCCCAAAACAGTTACAGTCAAAGCATGCCATGAATGATAACTGCCACAGATGCTTGTGTTCCTAATGGAACTGTCAAGTTATCAAATATCTGGTGCCTTAGCTGATCACATGTGCAGTACCATAGCACCTGCAGATAAAATAGAGGTTTAGATGGAGGGTAGGAGGATTTGGTTGTGTTTTAAAATCTCGTATTTAGTTCCACTTTAAAGCTGAACTCTAGGCAAACAATTTTCTTCCCATGTAGTGGGGCTGTGCCTGCACTGCATAGGTTAACTGCTCAGTTTAGTCTAGGAGTACGGAAAGACGAGATATAGACGAGATATACTCACCTAATCCTCTGATCCTCCCCACGTGAGACCGCTCCCTGCGATTCCTGCCTCCCCACGGTCCAGTGGTCTTGTGTGGTGGACTGTTCCTGACATCACACGCATAGACCAGCTCTGGATGTGAAGATGTCAAGAACAGTCCACTGCTGGATGTGGGGCAGCGCCGTTTTCCAGAGGATCAAAGGATTGGGTGAGTATAGGCTCTGTGTTCATCCCTAGACAAAAAGAGCAGTTACCCTATGCAGTGCAGGCACAGCCCCATTGCATGGGGAAAAAATTGCCTGCAGTTGGGCTTTAAGTACTTTGAGCTGTAAAACTAGCTGATGATTTTTAACCCGGCCTTACATTTTAAATGTGCTACAGTTATCTGTTTTGACTGTTTGTGCTGCATGCACTGTCCAATTATTGAGCATATAATCGCTACTAATACTATTAGTATCTTGTGTCATGAAAACTGATGAGATGTCCCAGCTGGTGTATCACAGTATTGAAGCCCAAATACAACAGCTTCAAACACACACAATAGGATCAATATATAGAGTGCTGACCAACAACCAGATGTTAGCAATGACAAATGTTTGCAGATTGGTTGTTCTATTAATTGCCTGGCACCAGGCTAGGTAAAAATGTCTCTTGTAATAGGTACCCTCTCTCCTGTCAATTAAAATGAATACTGGAGTCAAATATTTTCAATGTGTTACTACTTGTTTAAAAGATTTTTCAAATTTAAATAACGATTGATTGCCAATGGCAGTTTAAATGTTTTGCACCTTTACCTGTTTTAATTTTTAACATATATGTCTGTCCACTGGAGCTTACTGCATTTTTTTTTTTGTTTCAGGAAGCTAGCGATAATGTGTTTATCAAGAGAATTTTTATCCATTTAGTGTTACAATGCACGTGAGATTTTTGGTCACCTAAAGCCCAACTCCAGGAAATAAAAAAATCCCCACCTCCCCACACGGGAAGGGTATTATGTTCATTTAGCTTAGGGGCTGAGGATTAAGGTGTAAATACTAATGCCTAGCACACACTAGTAGTTTTTTTTTTTTTCCTGTTCAACACAGCAGGGCTGAACGAAAAAAATACCTGACCGCTCCAATGTTAGTACAGCGCTCTCCCCTGCTGTGCTATTGCGTCCTTACAGGGGGGGGGGCCCCCAGCCAAAACACTCCAGTCAGCGCTCTCAGCCATTGGCTGAGAGTACTGATTGGGAGCCAGTCGGCAGACCTTTACCGGTCATGCCCCATTGACCAGAAGCCGGCTGAACTATTCGAATTTGGATCGGTTGAAAATTGATTCAAATTCTGTGTGAAGAATAGCTGGTTGTTAAGGAGTGGGCCGGCAAGCCACGTCCTTATCAACCGATGACTCATCAGCTGTCAGCAGACTTCCCCTCTGACAGCTGAATATAACAGTATTGCCGGCAAATAAAAATTCAGGAAAAAAAAAACAGCATGGGGTCCCCCCCTAATCCATAACAGGCCCTTCAGGTCTGGTATGGATTTCAGGGGAAACTCCACACCAACCCCACTCCAAAAGCACTCCCCCTCCTGGACCATACCAGGCCACACAACATCTGTTTACCCCCTTTGGGAATAAGTGGTGACCCTGCCCCCTTGTGATGCCATTGACCGGGGGCATGCTGGGTCAATGACATCACAAGGGGGTGGAGCCACTTAATAACATCATTAGTGGCCCCGCCGGTCAGTTATTTAAGAAATGTCAGACGGCAGAGCTGTCGGGCGGTGGGAGCCTTCGTTGGGTGCAGAACTTGGGTTTTTTTCTTCGGGTCGATGGTAGCAGCGGGCACCGTGACATTTCTTTTTTTTTATATAGTTTTAGTTTTTTCAATAAAGGACTTGTCAAAAACTATTGTATTTTTATTTACTCTTTACACTTTTTTGGTCAATGAGTAGGGGCACCCCCTAATCATTCACTTGGGTTGGGGGCAGGATCTGGGGGTCTTGTTGACCACTTCAGCCCCGGACCAATTGGCAGCCAAAGGACCAGGCCCCTTTTTGCGATTCGGCACTGCGTCTCTTTAACTGACAATTGCGCGGTCGTGCGACGTGGCTCCAAAACAAAATTTGGCGTCCTTTCTTCCCCACAAATATAGCTTTCTTTTGGTGGTATTTGATCGCCCCTGCGGATTTTATTTTTTGCGCTATAAACAAAAATAGAGCGACAATTTTAAAAAAAAATGCAATATTTTTTGCTTTTTGCTATAATAAATATCCACCAAAAATATATAAAAATAATTTTTTTTTCCTCAGTTTAGGCCGATACGTATTCTTCTACATATTTTTGGTAAAAAAAATTGCAATTAGCGATTATTGATTGGTTTGCGCAAAAGTTATAGCGTTTACAAAATAGGGGATAGTTTTTATAGCATTTTTATTAATATTATATTTTTTTTACTAGTAATGGCAGGCGATCAGCGATTTTTTTGTGACTGCGACATTATGGCGGACACATCGGACATTTTTGACACATTTTTGGGACCATTGTCATTTATACAGAAATCAATGCTATTTAAATGCATTGATTTCTGTATACATGACAGTTGTAGTGAAAGAGTTAACCACTAGGGGGAGGGGAGGGGTTATGGGCTCTGACGTGTGTGTTTTTTTTTCATTAGGGGCGGGGCTGACATCTGACGTCATTGATCGGCTTTCCCAATGACCGGGAACAGCCAATCAATGACAGTCAGTGTAGGAAGCGCGGGAGAGGTTTGTTTACACAAACCTCTCCCCGTTCTTCAGCTCCGTAGCCCGGACACCAGCGGCGATCGGGTCCGCTGGTCCCGCGGCCGGGGTCACGGAGCTCCCGACCGGGTTGCGAGCAGGCATTTAAAGGGCCACGTACAGGTACGTGGTTTTGCCTGCCCGTGCCTTTCTGTAGACGTATATCTACATGAGGCGGTCGGGAAGCGGTTAAAGGAGGCTTCCAGATTCTGATAAGCCGCACCTCCACAACCCCCGGGCCAGGGTTTTGGGGAAGAGGCCCTTGTCCCCATCAACATGAATAAATAAAAGCTGATAATTTTAATCACCCCTGTCTGTGTTAAGTGGTTTGTCTCATCCATGTAAACTGAAACATTCTGCTGGAGAGCTTGGGCTTGTGAAAGACAACAAACTTGCTGGCTGGATCACCAGGTGAAAATAGAAGACAGAAAGTCTAAAAAAGGATACTAATACAGTTATCACATCTGTTAATTGGTAAGCTACAATATAATAAATGTTTCCTTTTGGGTCTAATACAGATTTTTTTCATGCAGATTTGGTCCACTTTATCTGTAAGTTTTATTTGTGGGCAGTAAATGGGGACATGTAGAAGAGGGGGTTCTAAATGAATGGTCCACTTTACGCTGGGGCATATCTATTGCAATGCAATAAGTCTGTCTCCTTGAGAAGATTTAAATTCTTGTCCAAAATATCAGGGAACACAACAGTACTATGACAACCAGGGAGGCTTTTCAAGAAATCTCTAATGTCTCTTTGTTACTCCAGTCAAAAGCTGGAGCACATGTTCTTCTTTGAAGAATGTTACAATCTAAAATGTTATAGCTTATTCATTCAAGACAGCCTGGACTGACTGTATGAAGATCATATCAGACACATTTATTTGATTTCTTTGACTGTAACTAAAACGACATTGCACTGGGGAATGCAGTCAACTGGTTTAGGAAAGGAAAGGTGTAGAATTGAAATCAATTACGTCTCAGCGAATGCTGTATTGTTAAGAGGGATGATCCTTCTCAAATAAAATTAACGAAGCAATAGCCCATACTCAGTCAGTTAAAAATATAATATGTCATGTTGCACAGACGAGGGTGGGAAGAATCAAAATGACTAATGAGAAATCTTCGAAATGGTAAAGTCATTTTACCAAGGCAGAGTGCTTGAAGATGAACAAAATAACTATATTTTGAAGTGATCAGATTCGACATATGTTTTAAAGGGGTGGACCAGGGGTCTCCAAACTTTCTAAACAAAGGACTCATTTACTTGGAGGATCACTTAATTGTCATTTTTTGCCTTTGGATTACTATTGGTAATATGTCTATTTTATATCTTTTGTTAAAATCTTTAACAAACAGATTAAAACAGGACTCGTTTACTGTCATTTAGACTTTGCAGGGGCTGAAAAGTGGCCAGTGTCAGTGGAAAATGCCCCAGTGTTAGTGGGAGTAGAAAATGCCCCAGTGTCAGTGGGAGTAGAAAATGCCCCAGTGTCAGTGGGAGTAGAAAATGCCCCAGTGTCAGTGGGAGTAGAAAATGCCCCAGTGTCAGTGGGAGTAGAAAATGCCCCATTGTCAGTGGGAGTAGAAAATGCCCCAGTGTCAGTGGGAGTAGAAAATGCCCCAGTGACAGTGGCAGTAGAAAATTCCCCAGTGTTGGTGGGAGTAGAAAATGCTCCAGTGTCAGTGGAAGTAGAAAATGCCCCAGTGTCAGTGGGAGTAGAAAATGCTCCAGTGTCAGTGGAAGTAGAAAATGCCCCAGTGTTAGACTCAGTGGGAGTAGAAAATGCCCCAGTGTCAGTGGGAGTAGAAAATGCCCCAGTGTCAGAGGGAGTAGAAAATGCTCCAGTGCCGGTGGGAGTATAAAATGCCCCAGTGTCGGAGGGAGTATAAAATGCCACAGTGTCGGAGGGAGTATAAAATGCCCCAGTGTCAGTGGAAGTAGAAAATGCCTCAGTGTCAGTGGAAGTAGAAAATGCCCCAGTGACAGTGGGAGTAGAAAATGCCCCAGTGACAGTGGGAGTAGAAAATGCCCCAGTGTCAGTGGGAGTAGAAAATGCCCCAGTGTCAGTGGGAGTAGAAAATGCCCCAGTGTCAGTGGAAGTAGAAAATGCCCCAGTGTCAGTGGGAGTAGAAAATGCCCCAGTGTCAGTGGGAGTAGAAAATGCCCCAGTGGAAGAAGGAAATTTGCCAGTGTCAGTGGGAGTAAAAAATGCCACAGTGTCAGTGGAAGTAGAAAATGCTACAGTGCCAGTTGGAGTAGAAAATGCCCCAGTGTCAGTGGGAGTAGAAAATGGCCCAGTGTCAGTGGGAGTAGAAAATGCCCCAGTGTCAGTGGGAGTAAATATTGTCTTAGGCTTGGTGATCATTAGGAGAAAAAAATAAATACACAGTGCCTGTGGTCAGTAAAATTAGGAATAGTGCCCCATCAATAATATCAGTGTGAGGAATAGTGCCCCATTGTTGATGATAGTGGAAGAAATAGTTCCCCAGTGGAAGGAAATGGTACCCCATTGAATGTGTCAGTGGAAGGAATAGTACCTCATGTCCGCTAGGGTTGCACTAAGGGCCAATTAAAGGCAAGCAAAGGACCACATCTGGCTCCCGGGCCACAGTTTGGAGACCACTAGTGTGGTCCTAAAACATAAAGATGAGTTATTATTTTATACTTGCCGTCATTTTAATTTAAAGTGTTTGTAAAGGTTCAGCTTTTTATTTTAAATAACAAACATGTCTTACTAACCTGTACAGTGGATTTTCACAGAGCAACCCCGATCCTCCTCTTCTCGGGTCCCCTGCTGCGCTTCTGCCCCCCCCCCCTTGCTGAGTGCCCCCGTAGCAAGCTGCTTGATCTGGGGGCACTCCTGCGTGCTCGCTCGTGGCTTGGCCCGCCTCCTCTTTACTGGCTGTGATTGACAGGGAGAACTGCTCTCATGCACATTGCTGGATCGGGCTCAGGTGAGTATAAGGGGGGTTGAGGGGAGAGCTGCACACTGAAGGTTTTTACCTTTGTATCCATGCCCCCGCAGGGGTTGCTGAATATAGTGGTTCATCTGTCACCCTGCCCAGCCCAGTATCCATCTCTCAGACACTCAGAGACATAGAAAAGTCTGTAAGCTTTGTTTTTTTCAGTTTTTTTTTTTTTATTGAGGGGATTAAACTAGGATGGGAAATGGGAAATTATGGGATGCCCAGGAACATTCAGTGCAACTTGCTTGGGACCTCTAAATACACTCCAATATATACACTCCAGTCTTCTCTCCAGCATAAACTCTTGCTTAAGACCTCTTATCCTTCACACCTCCAGCACGTCACTTGCTGCATACCGTTACTCCTCCAGCCCTTAACTTGCTGCAGACTGTTTCTCCTCCAGACTAGCTAGCACTGCATGGTTAGGCCTGACACTAATTCAGCCAGGTCTCAGGAAACTGCCTTTTGCGGACAGGGACCTCGGCCCCTGTGGTGTAGAAATATTTCAGGTGCTAACTGCCCTCCATCAGCTTCCAATCCCAGATAGCTCTCTTCAGGCCCTGCCAGCCAGCCTGGGTGCAATGACCTCCTTCCACTGCCCTTCCCACAAACCTCTCTTCTGGTTCTGCACCTATCTCAAACTGCGATCTCCCAGTTCTCTCAGGCGTGCCTCCCCAATCCTCCCGACTGTGCTTCACTCACCAGCCCTCCTGACTGCGACCAGTTGTCCTCCCTGGAGCCATTTAGCAGTGTTCTCTCCCGCTATCCTCTCCTTGCTCTCTCATGTGCCTCTTCTCTAGGATCTCTTCTCTCCTCCTGAATGCACCCGAGCCCAGACCCAGGGTCACCCCCCCCAGCTCCCAGTGGGCCCCGACAGCCTCCACACTCTCTCACTCCAGGTCTTCCTCCCCGAAAACTCCTCTCCAACTGGGCTAACCCTGTGTGTTTAAGGAGGCCTGCCTCCTGCCAATCTGCCAATCCAAGTTGGGGATTGGTCAAGGCTCCTTAGAATACCCCAGGCAGCTCCACCTCTCCTCTCCTCTCCTCTCATGATTTCTTTTTAGCACCTTCTAGAAAGAAGAGGGAGGTGACAGTGAGGCTACTGTGAGTCACCCAGCCCTGAGCCACTCTCAGCCCAGAATGAAAAAAAAAACAGGCCTAGCCACCAGCTAGGCCTGCCTACATTTTCTTACTCTGATAGCAGATTCAAATGCAATAACAAATTGAAGCCAAACTCCAGCTAATACTGATGTAGCACCCTCCTAGGTAGGTGCTAGAAGAGAGTATAGTTTTTGATCTTTCTGCTTACCAAGAAGATGGTCAGGTAAAACTTAGAGTGTTCTCTGCCTACCAGAGAGCAGGATCTATTGGTTAGGTCAGCTCATTGTACTCAGGTGCAGCTCAGCTTGTTCTGAATGTCCCCCACTGGACCAATAGGGAGGCATATTAGACAGTGGGAAGGGACCTGACAAGTGAGGGCACAGGCTTTGTTACAGCCCTGGCAATTGGCAGAGGACAAATGCTGCATTGCATGTTGGGATACTGTATATAAAGCCAGAGTACATATTCTCAGAGTTAGCTGAGCCGGCGAACAGAGTCCAGGAGGTAGGGGGCGGCTGCCCTCTCCTCTGCGGAGGAGGCCTGTGCAGCCCTGGGTGGTCGACCCAGGGGCCTAGAGAGAGAGAAGTAGCACTCAGAGGTCCTGCAATGCTGACTAGAAGGGAGACACCAGGAAGGATCTGATTCTGCCTACTGTGAGTACAGATCTGTGTCTTCAGGGGCCTGTCGAGTGGGGGGCACCCCCTTCAGCTAGAAGAGTCAGTGGACGGGTGTAAGTAAAGAGGATGCTATGGAGTATCCTGAAAATAATGTAGTGCATCAAGTCTGCTGCTAGTGAGAGCAAGAAGACTTAATTCCTCCATACATGTGGCTGTATGGTTAAAGCAGTGTGACGGCTTCACCAAGTAATTCGGTGAGGTCAAGTGACAGTTGTCCTTATCCATTGTGAATAATTTCAGTTGGAGTATCCCACTCATCCCTTCTCCCATCCAAGTTCCAAAATAAAATACAAAACACAAATACCTTGGACTGATCTTTGATTAACGAGCAAGTGGGAGTAAGGGTGGGACAAGTGGGAACTCCTAGCAACCAAACGGGAACCCCTAGCAACCAAGTGGGAACCCTCAGCAACTAAGTGGCAACTATTAGCAAAAAGCTGCAGGTAACCAGAGAGAGGCCTATGAAGTCAACACTCAGCAAGCCCTACGGGGACAGTGCTACACTTTATAATCAGTTACAGCAAACTGTTTTTCCTTTTGCGATAAAGGTTTCACATAAAAAAAAAACTGATCACTTTAAGCACCCCTGTCAGTGTTAAATGGTTTGTCTCATTTCTGTAGTTGATACATTCTTTTGAAAAACAAAAGACTTACTTACTGGATCATCAGATGAAAATAGAAGAAAGAAAGCCTAAAAAAGAACGCTAATACAGCCACCACATGTAAGAATTGGTAAGCTGCAATATAATAAATGTTTGTTTTTGGGTTTAATACCACTTCCATAGAAGAAATCTAACGTGGCTTCAGTAGAATCTCATTCCCTAACCTGGAAAACGTTTGTAACATATAAAGTCCAAACATCTGATCATACTTGTTCTAAGTCAGTGACTTATAGGGGTTGATTTACTAAAGGCAAATCCACTCTGCACTACAAGTGCACTTGGAAGTGCAGGCGTTGTAGATCTGAGGGGTAGATCTGAAATGAGTGGAAGCTCTGCTGATTTTTTCATCCAATCATGTGCAAGCTAAAATGCTGTTTTTTTTTTAACTTGCATGTCCCCCTCGGATCTACAGCGACTGCACTTCCAAGTGGATTTGCCTTTAGTAAATAACCCCCATAGAGTATTGCGCCAACCGGATTAGCATGGTAGACAGACAACTAGCTTTTTCAGACACAAAGGTTATCAATTGCTATATATTTCTCATTAAATATCATGTGCTTTGTAACTATATTAAAATTACAAGTTTAATTTAAAGGGCCCATTCACACCTTTAGATTGCAGTAATGTGCAGATTGTTAGAGGGCATCTTGCAGGGGCATTCATTTTGAATGACATCCAGATGCACAATTAGGGCCCTTCATTTTGCTGCGATAATGGCACCACCTAAACGCATGGTAATGTGTAGTTTCATTCATTTTGAATGGTACTCCAAATGCCACACCTAGCAAATGCTGCATGCATAGCTCCCAACTGTCCCTGATTTTGAGGGACTGTCCCTGATTTGGAGCAATGTCCCTCTGTCCCTCATTCCTCCTCATTTGTCCCTCATTTTGGTCTGATCTATATAGATGTATATAAAATGCACTTTTTATCTATCAAAAAGTGTTTTCCAGCTCTAAACCTTTCATCTGATTTCTAAATTGCTCCATTTATAAATTTCAGAAGCCAATATAAAGAAATATTAGTGGTAAAAAAAGCACTTTTGGGTTTAACCATTCTTGTTTTTTTTGTACAATTCTCCTTTAAGGGGGGCGTGGCAAGGGGTGTCTCCTATGCCTGTATACTTTTGTTGATAGGTGTCCCTCATTCCCATCTCAAAAAGTTGGGAGGTATGTGCATGTATGCTTTTTGGTGTGCAGACCATTCAATTAAAAAGGCTAACACAATGCATATTAACACACAACTAGAGTTGCCACCTCATCCCTTTAAACCCGAACTTAATCAGCCACAGAACCTGTGTAATCAATATGTGTTCGGTTTTAAAGGGATGAGGTGGCAACCCTACACACAACACACATGGGCTTTACTATAGCGGGCAATGCACAACGCTGTGCACACAATGCTGATCTTTGTTATGTGTGGACAAAAAAAATAAATAAGGTCCATTTTTTTTGTCAGGGCTGTTGTGGTAAAGCATGTATTACTGCAAACGGTTGCACTTGTTGGTGCAATACAATGCCAATAATTTAAAACAGTACCCCAAAGCACCTGAGTTGTAGCATCCTCCAACGCATAGTAGTCTATTCTGTTAGAAAAAAGAAAGGTCATGTTCAAATGTTGGAATACATTCATAGCTGATTTATAATGAATGGGATGTTTTAATGCAGGTCAACGTGTTATATTACAAACGTTAACACATTGCACAAATTTAGCTTCATCTTATGTATCAGCGCACTCTCCAACCCTCTGTTTCTTACTCACTGGTCCCCAATCCAGCTATTTCTCTCTAGATCACCTGGCCGCTTGGTAAATATCTTCCATTCCGAACGCATGCCTAGGCTCTGCAATCCCATTTATTTCTAGGGGCGTCTGAGTCCACTTTGGTGCAGTTACACTTTGACATGCACTGTTGACCCATTCAAAGTAAAAGGCTGTCTTAATGCAAAAAGCCTTAACGCACAATATTGCACACATTAACATACAGTATTGTAATGCACGTTACACGCATTAGAGTGATGAGGTGCCATTTATTTCTTAGCATGCTGCAACCCATGGTAATGCACATTGGTGTGTTGCGCATCCCCTGCCCTTCCCCAAGTTTTATACTCACCTGTCCCCAATCCAGCAAAATATCTCTCTAGATCGCCTGGCCACTGGTCAGAAATCTTCCTGGCTGGTTCTGCACATGTGCTCTGTATACCCATCTATTCATATGGACTGCTGAGTCTGCTTTGATGCAGCTACACGTTAAGGTGCATGGTTGGCTTATTCTAAATAATACAATAAGGTGTTATGTTATTGCCCGTGCATTAACACAATGCAGTCTGAATAGGCCCTAAGGCAAAACAAAGAAACATGAGAATGGGTAGAATGGGTAAAGCCGGCCATAGATATAGAAATTGTATTTCCAAGGGTTGCAGGAAAGAAAATTGCTCAATTGCCCCATCAACACAGTCATTGATGGGGGAATCCCTCCCATGGAGCCATTGAAATTTGGCTAGATTCATCCCTGCCAGGAGAACATCGAGATTATTGCTAATGGCTATAATAACCTGTGCCGAAGTTGATCGATTAATCAACTTGGGTTCATTCAGCCTGCCCATACATGGTTCCACAGGGACGGGCCAAGGTTCAAACCGTCTATGGCAAAAAACATTAAGGGGTTAAAGACCCCCTAAAAGGATGTTTTTTGCTGTATGCCTTTTTGAGTTACGTAGACGGCACCACTATTGGTGAGTCACAAATCTAAGGGATGTTTATACTCTAGTGAGTTGATGGCATCTACATTTCGAACCGTCTATGGCTGGCTTAATTATAGAACCTTGCACCAATCATGACAAAAGAGTTGCCTATACTTAGCCAACATTTTATATGGTCAGCAAAAAGAAAAAAAATATTCTATGTTCTATTCTTTTCTATTCTGTTCAATGTGGAATTCATACTGTACATAGATATGAAACAACAGGTATAAGAATGTACTCACATACATATTGCACACAACAAATGGTTTCTTTTACAATTTTATTTTGAAAATAAAATGTTTGTTTTCCACAAATGGCACACGTCGGACTGTATTTGATACTCCCGCAGCAAGCGGTGGGAAGACTGGAAGAACTGAATGTAATCTTGTAAATGTCACAAGACCCCTAGGAACCCTTTTTTTTTTAGGTGGCCTCCGACAGGGAAGGGGTTAACAAAGGTTCCACCTGTCTTTGTTTACATGTCTGCTAATCTTTGTGAAGAAGTAGGGGCTTTGTCACTGATATTGTATGTCACTCTGTTTTATGGAAAAGAGAAAATGATCGTTCTGCATGTCATTCACAAGAAATCGGTTAACAATCACTCAAGGGTTTTAATCTCCCGGAACAGAATTTCTTCGTTTTGCTCCATAGATTTCTGCCAGTGTCCTGAAATGAGGGCCCCATTCCCATATGTCATCCCCAATAGTTTCATCTTCCCCAGCTCCTCCAGAGCTGGTGGTGAGCGAGCTAAGGGATCCAGCTGAGGATCCTCCTCCCTCAAACCCATAAACTTGAATGGAGTCATAGGGAGGAGCCACAGGGTCTCGTTCCGCTTCTCTTAAACGGAGTGCCAGGAACCGTTGTACGTCAACAGGGGCTGGCTGAGGTGATCGGGGGGCAGGCTGGTGAGGAACCCTTGGAAGAACATCCATTCGAGGAGGGTGAAAGAAGCCTCCACTGAGGCCTGTTTGGGGAGGCTGCAAGGCTGACATGTCAAACGCTTGAGTATCTTGTTCTCCTCCACCTTCATCATCATAAGTAATGATGTTTTCTCGGATATCCTCATCCTCACATAGAGGCAGAGGGGATGGCTTGTGTCTGCGCTGTAAATAGAAGAGGGACACTAGGGCTGACGTGGAGGAGTATGAGTAGGATAGGGAAAATGTTATATGACAGGGGAAAAAAAATAATAATAATGGGGTTGTGTTCATGGATGGATATGTTATGGAGAGAAAACAGAGGTTTTACCATTAATATTAAACACTGGCAGTAGGAACTATGTAAATGTTGTAATGGGCAAATACTGTAGCATATACAACAAAACTGCTTGCCTGACAGAACGTACAAGACGTAACTAGGTTCCGTGAAGGAAATGACACCTATGTTTTTTCCAATGTGAGCAATTGCTTGCTGAGGTGTAAATAATCTGAAATTGCTATGGCTGTAAACAGCCAGTCCACCCATTTCAACAGTCTGAATCACCATTCGATTTTTAGATTTCTTCTACTTCATTTGTACTGCAAGATCGCAGTGGAGGAGGTTGCAGCACTGGTGTCTATGTCACAAAGTCTCACTCACCCTGCTGCATTTTCCATGAAATAAAATACATTAAAATGCAACAGGAAGAGAAAATATAACAGCTAAGTAGATCAATTTAGAAATGAAAATAGAACTCCAGCAAAAACTATTTTTTAGCTTTGAATAGAGTGGGGACAGGTTTTCCAGGCCTAATGAAATAAGCATACTTTTGGGTCAGCTCCGCACCAGACAGGATCGCCTAACTCGATTTTAGCAGTAAGTTCCCTTTATCAATTCCCATGCAGAATCAGCCTCTGCTGTGTGGAGGGCTTTGGTATTGGGAGTAAAGCCTCCTTAATCTGGAAGGACCCACGGTGCCTTCCTAAATGGATGTAAAGACTGCTGGTGTGTTTGTAATCTTTACTTATACTCCTGTTGTGGGCTTTTGTTGGTTACTTCTGGGCATCACTTTCTGCCATGTCTCCTGTCTATTTCAAATTCTGTTTTTGTTTTTCTGCTGCTGGCTTTTATTTTTAGCCTAACTAATGCCTTGTTTCCTTACAACATTATGAGTCAACCAGCCACCGAAGAGCCAGAAGCACTGTTCTAACAGCAAACCTACTATCTTCTACAGTGGCGGTCGCAGAAAAGGAGGGTCCTTCAACACCGTATCAGTGAAGACCTTAGACCTGAGGCCAGACTGCAGGATTTTGAGTCCGAAGGGGATCTGTATGTTTGGAGTACTCTCTAATTCCCCTATATGTCAATACAGTGAAAGAAACACTTAATTGGATTGAGGAGCTGGAGGCTGCCAAAAAATACCATAAGTATTATCCAACCTAAAATAAATCTATGCCTTCCTTTCCACTTATGCAATATTTTAGCAAATAATTGAAGAGGAATGGCAGGAAAGAGATCTGTTCTCCAAAGCAAATTCCTTGTGGGTTTCCTGCTTCTCTATATATGCTTCCCTTCAGAGACTAGTGTGTCATGTCACTTTGCTTCTGAACAACTCCATTGCCTTCAAGGACATATGGAACACTGTGTTCATGTCAATATAAAAAAGCCTTAAACTTAGTCAGCCCTAGCTTGCAGGCCTTCCGTGACACTAACAACTTTGGTAAAAGCATTAAAAAAGTGGAAAGAGAATGTTCAGACAGCTCTGGAGTCCGAGGTGGACAGGTTAACCACAGTTACCTGTTTAGCAGAGGCAACAGTGGACTTAGTTCATGTATCCTTTCATATTATGATGCTGGCTGTTACACCTAAGAGGGCCTTATGGCTAAAATATTGAGAGGCTAATACTTCATCCAAACAGGGACTTTGTAAAATTCCCTACAAAGGCAAGATGCTCTTTGGTAAAACCTTGGAAGGTGCCATCCAGAGAGTAACGTGTTAACTCCACAAGATAAGAAGAGGCCGCAACATTCCTTTCGATCAGGGACATTTTTCAGTCTATTCAGATATGCCCAGGTTGTCAGACCAGGGAAAAGATTTCTCAGAGCCCAGTGGCAGGGCACTCAGGGTTCTTTTCTCAAGTTTGGAAAGCAGAATCAATCCCCCCAGTCTGCCAAGCCTTCAGATGAGAAGTTCTGGGGTCCTGTTTTCCCAAAGGTGTCCAGTTGGGGGCAGACTGTCCCTGTTTTACAGGGTCTGGGAGGGCAGGATTTAAGATTAACAGGTCTCAAATGTTATAAAATAGAGGTCACCCAATCAAGTTTATCAAGAAGCTCTCCAAGGATGATTTTTGGAAACAAAATTGCCCACGTCTCCAGAGAAAATTAATTATTGTAAGCTGGGCTATCTGCCTGGTCCTGGAAGAAGAACAGGGCAGAAGTATGTTCCCTCCAATATTTTTGGTCACAACGAGTTTCAGGAAGTTCAGGTTGTCTTGAACCCAAAGTCTCTGAAATGTTTCATCAAAGTGCAGAGGTTTTGTATGGAATCACTGGAGTCTATAAAAGTGCAAAAACGAGATACAGCCTTCTTATAACAGAAGGGAAGTACACGTCCTAACTTCCAGCACAAGACCTATAAACAAGGTGCTGAATCTCGGCTTGTGGGAATGTGGGCGGAGTCATGCAAATCATTCCCCTTTGCTCCTTTTAGCCATCAGTGCATTCAAAACCACTGGTGTGCAGTACAGTAATAGCCATAAATTTACAGAGCCGGTATTACCAACTTGCATACAGCTGTTTCAGTCTTCGTAGCCCTCATCAGTGCAGGATAGGGCTGTACTGGCTCTGTGATATAGGGCTTGTAGGCCTGGGGAAATAGTGCAAATAGTGCAACTATCAAAGTGTATTTCCACTTTTGCAGCCAAGGATAATACCTACTTTATATTTGTTACATGTTCCCACTCAAATAGCATAACTTAGAAAAAATTATCTCCAGCAAAAAAAATTCAGCTTACTTCTCTTTGTTATGAGGGAGGCTAGGAAACCATGCTTGCCATACTTAAAGTGGTTGTGAACCCTCACATATACCCAGTGAAGTGAACAGCCTCAGATGATACACATAGATTACAAATCCCCTTATGTAAGTTTTACTTGTATATCTGCAGTCTTCTCCACTTTACAGCCCTTCCAAAGTCCAGATCATGTTAAAAATCTTTCTTCATCTTTTAGAAGTACATAATAGTGGGTGGAGAGACTTCAGTTACACTGTTTGGCAGCTGATTGGAGGAACGCCCCCCCCCCCCCACCTCCAAACACAGCAGAACTATGTTCTAAATAGACAGGCTGTCTGCTGAGCTCTCACTTATCTCATGAGTTGGGAAAACTTCTCAGAAGTGACTCATGCTTATAACAAGAACAAAGCACCAGAGAGAAACCACACTTAGAGCTTTGGAGAGAGAGAATTAAACCTTACAAATATATGTGCTTTGCTCAGATTCCATGACTTGGGTTTACAACCACTTTAACCTTGTCTCTACTGTGCAGGCAGATATCATCT
The DNA here is from genome assembly GCA_028564925.1 of Lithobates sylvaticus. NCBI lineage: Eukaryota > Metazoa > Chordata > Amphibia > Anura > Ranidae > Lithobates > Lithobates sylvaticus. The sequence goes on along the minus strand of CM053026.1, from coordinate 273,776,046 downwards.
CATCAGTTGTACAATAATTAAATACTGTCTTAAAGTGGTTTACTAAAGCTGGAGAGTGCAAAATCTAGTGCAGCTGTGCATAGAAACCAATCAGCTTCCAGGTTTCATTGTGAAAGCTTAATTCAACAAGCTAATGTTAGAAGCTGACTGGCTACCATGCACAGCTGTAGCAGATTCTGCATGCTCCAGTTTTAGTAAATCCTCCCCTTAGTGTTCTTAATTAATTAATTGTCTTAATAAGACAAGTACACATTATAGAGGGACATGTTTGTTCACATTTCTTGTCTGAGGCTTACAACCACTTTAACAAAAGAACGGTTTAGTAGCTGGGCTTCTCCATTGTATATTAATGAGAAGTGGACTCAGCCAGTCCCCAGCCCAGCTATTGGGACAGATCCCGCTGAACTAGTTTAGACATTTTTAAGCTGACCATACACTAATAGAATTTACTTCAAAATGTTTTGTTTTATGAACAGCCATTCGATTTTCTATTTGTTAATGCTGTCAAATCGACCTTCTTTTTTGGCTGTAGAGACAAGAAAATGTGAAGGTGCAGGAACTTTTTCTTCAATGAACAAATTTCTAAGTGTATGTGGTTTTCATACTCTAACATTCATTCATTGCAAAATCGGATGTTAAACTTTTTTCTTAAAAATTACTTTCAAAATGACATGAATGTACTGAGAATCGAAAAAGGATAGTGCCTCAAAATCTGCCGTCCAAAGGGCCTATCTCTCCGCGCTCCTGGATACAACGTACTTTAGGAATAATAGACACACGTATCAATACCTGATATCACTATTAGGTATCGATAAAGCAGCCACTATAAAATATGATACAATTGATAAAAAGGCAATATTAAAAGACCGGGTAAAACACAAATCATAAAAGACAGGTGTCTGTCCCTTTAAAATATTGCAGCGGCGCTAAAGATACAGTCTTTTTGTGTTAAGAAAGTTCATTAAACAGCATGGAAACCCAAAATAAAGTTCATAATGGTGCAGTGAGCCTGAAATCGCAAAATTAGAGTGATCCACCTTCCACCGGACATCCAAATTTTTCACCGCGTGCAGTACACACTCCCCTTTGGGGATGCACTCACCAGAAATATGATAAAAATGGGCATTTAGATCATAAGCCAAAGAACACTCCTATCTCCTCAGCACGGTCACCTCTTCACCTTCTGCAAGCCTTAGAAAGGATCCACTCCAACCCGGCATACACATATGAAGAGAATAATGGTGCAGATAGCGTAGTACAGTTTGGCAAAATTCCACTTTATTTGTAATAACCAATTCCCCCCCTTATTAAAATCTGCGTACCTAAAAACAAATAGTAATCAGCTTTGTAATACAATTAAATTGCACTCTGCCTGTTAGTCCCGTCCGTCCGCCGGAAATCGGGCTCCAAAACGATGTGTAGAGCGGTGTCAGCCTCTACTTCCTGGTCGTTTGGTGGCTGGAGCGCACAATGGAACGCATGCGTCACTTCCTGCGAGGTCACGACCCTGACGCGTTTCGTCACTTCCGGACGTCGTCTGAGGGTGTGACCTCGCCACCGGAAGTGAGGATTATAAATAATCAGCGCCCAATCCGGGCGCTGAACTGTCTGATTGCCAGTTTAACTGGCCAATGGGGACTCACAGACAGCAATACATTGTCATGCACAGCCGCTGTCTGCATTACATGTTTACTATGAAGTTTTTCCTTCATTCTTGTACCATATTTTAGCTCATTAGCCATAGTGCTTATACATATTTGTTTCATATAGTAATACATATAATAACTAGATAATTGAAATATGCAGACCACGCTTCTGTTTCTCTTTACATACATCGATACCGGCCTTTTTAACCCTTACATCGCATGACCTTATATGGTTGCTGATGCGGAAATCTATTTATTTAAGGTTGCGTGTTGTAATCATTTACTTGGTGTATGCGTTTTATACATATATATATATATGTATATTATGCAGAGATCATTCCACTCTGTGTATATATTTTGCCAAATCCAACCTGTACTGGGATGGAAGGTATATCTATATTTATATTGATACCATTGTGTTAGTCAGCATCCATAATCACATGGCGATGCTAGTGTCAATATTTCTGCCGGTCTGACAACATCCCCATATTCCAATCATTTTATGTCCATATCTCCATATATTTGATGTGTGTTTATACACTATAATGAACTCCATCGAGACAAATTTAAACTACACACAAAATATTGTGCTAAAGTGTATGAATAGAATCATACTAAGATACTAAAATGTGTACAAACTAAAAACTCAAAAATAAAGTGAAATAAAATTAGGAATAAACATGAAAAAAACAAAAATAAATGAAAATAAAAATAAAAATAAAATTAAAATAAAGATAAAAAATAAAAAATAAAAATAAAAATAAAATAAAAATAAAATAAAAAATAAAAATAAAAATAAACAAAAAAATAAAAATAAAAAAAAATAAAATAAAATAAAATAAAATAAAAATGAATAAATATAAATAACAATAAAAAATAAAAATAAAAAAAAAATAAAAATAAAAATAAAAATAAAAATAAAAATAAATATAAATAAAATTAAAATAAAAATATTTAAAATTGTAACTAAAGATAAATAAAATTGGAATTAAAATTAATCCTGAATGGGGGTGTGAAACTATGCTGATATTAAACTAAATATTAGCTTCTAGTGTTGTTCTACTTCAAACAAATTATAGAGATATAAACATATGTTTACATACATGTATATCATGTGTGTGAAACCTGATTAAAAGCATATCCAAATTGAAAGATACACATGGCACACATAACAAACTGTATACCATCTAAACCCATAATAGTCCATTTATATATAAAACTCCACTCATCGGATGTATTAAACCTTGTGATGTGTGTAATACATTCCTACGCTATATGTAAAGGATAAGGATATTGGACTAATTCTTGTGCTGGAACAAATCTCCATCTATTAAGACCGCTGTGACCTTTTAGTGTCAGTGACCTGTATTCAGTTCCTTATATGGAACATGGCTCTTATAAAAGATCCCGTTTATTAAAGAAAATAGCTTTTTGGGAACAGACTTTTTTGCATGTGGATGCAGCCTACTATATTATAGACATAAATAAATAAATAAATATGTATATATAAATAAATAAATATAAATATATATATATATAAATGAGAATATATATATATAAATATGAAATAGGAGATCCATGAATCGATAAATCTGTGTCTGGGAGGAGTCAATAAATACAGAAATATATATATATAGATAAAATCGTGAATAGATAAAACCATATATATATAAAAACCATATACATATATAAAATGCAAAGGGAGAATAAAAATCACGGACTATGTGTCACTTATAAAACAGTTAATATCGAGTTCAACGTTCAAGCCTTTAGGTACTAGAACATCTACTGAGTATATCCAATGCGTCTCGCGTTTGGATAGCTCCCGTACTAAGTTAGTTCCTCTCCAGTGGGGTTGAATCTGTTCAACCCCCCAAAATAATAGGCCAGATGCATCCCTGTCATGCTTCAGCTTGAAGTGCAGAGACACATTATGGTCTTTGTACCCTCTTTTTATGTTATGAATGTGCTCTGCAATTCGTACTCTGAGTTTCCTTTTGGTTCGTCCAATATAGATCAATCCACACGGGCATTTTAAAGCATAGACCACATGTGTAGAGTTGCAAGTAATGAATTGCTCAATAGAAAATATTTGGTTGTTTACTGATGAGCTGAAGCTCTCAAGTGCTCTGCTGGGTGAGGTTATTTCTCGGCAGGCTTTACACCTTCTACAAGCGTAAAATCCTTTTCTGTCCCAGAACGTGGGTGGTCTTTTCGGAGGGTCTACGATTTTCCTTACGATTTTGTCTCCAAAGCTAGTGGCCTTTCTGTAAATAAACTGTGGTACTTGTGGTAATTCGGTGTTGAGCTTTTTGTCCAACAGGAGTATATGCCAATGATGTTTAAATATCTCTTCAATTTCTTTATATTGCGAGTGGTACCCAGATATGAAACCCCATTCCTTGCTGCAGGTTGGTTTTTGGGCCTCTTTTTGTTGAACTGCTAGTTCGGTATCCTTTTCTTTCAGGCAGACCGATCTGGGTATTCTCTTCACCTCTTCTACTACTTTATCCAGGATACTTGGGTTATAACCTTTTGTTACAAACCTCTCTGTTAGAATGTTGGCCTGTTCCACGAAATTGGAGTCTTCAGAACAGTTCCTCCGTACCCGCATGATCTGTCCCTTCGGGATGTTCTTGAGCCATTGTGGATGATGCCCACTTGTTATTGGTAAATAGCTGTTCCTATCCGTTTTTTTGAAGAAAACTTTTGTTTCAAGGTTCTCTCCTTTTCTGTATATGGTAACATCCAAATAGTTGATCTCTTCCTTACTTCTTTCTGATGTTAAAACTATATTGCGGTCATTTTTGTTTAAATGTTAGATTTTGTTAGATTTTGAGGCACTATCCTTTTTCGATTGTATTTTGTTGTTTATCTCTGCAGCTATGGATGTACTTAAATTTTTGAGTAATCGTCAATTAGACATGGACACATTGTTTTTAAATCATGCACCCACCCCAAGCGAAGTAAATTATAATGGAGCCATGGCAGCATTAAGCAATGCTTTAGAAAAACAGGTTAGAGCCTGGTGGGACATATGTACCATGGAGCACTATTTAAAAGAAAAGATCATCATAAGGAGTTTAAGATGGGATGTCACTCCTCAGGATGGTCTCGATGACCCTGAATCTAGCCAGGAATGGCTTGAATTCTTCAATGGAGTAGGACATAAATTGCAGGATCTCATCCTACAACGTAAAAAGAAGAAAATGAACAACATAGAGACAAAAATAAAAAACTTGCAAAAAGAGTTAGACCCCATCAAAGAGAGTCAGCAGATTATTGAGTTTAATTTAAGAACACAAAAGAGATTAGAGAAAGTAGATAGGGACACGCAAAAAAAGAAAATTAAAAAATTCCAGAGGGATTTAAATGACTTCAAACAAAACACCATTTATTCATGGCAACAACCAGGCACACAAGGGATTAACAGAGATCAGATATATCCTATATCCCAGCCAGAGATACCGACCTCTCAGACCAATGCAGCCCCCACTCAAGACCCTTCTATACCCGAGACACCTCGGACAAATGGAAATAGGGAACACATGGGGATTCAATCCCCATTATATTACTCCACTCCGGTTAAAAGAGGGAGGGGGAGAATAAACACTAATAGAGGGAGACAGAATACGGATCAACAAGAGGGAGCTTATTACAGAACACCCCAAAATGCCCCGCCGTATAACAGATACCCGCCCCCTCATCAACAGGGTGGTCACAATGCACACTATCAACCTCGTCCTTTTTTAGGGAGGGGGAGAGGGAACCAGTGGAGAGGCCGGGGTGCTCAATCCCGGAGAGGGAGACCACCGGGACCCACCCACCATCTCCCAGGATATCAACAACCATACCAACAACCGCACCCCCACTACAGGGGTACCCAGGCCCCAGCACCATGGGCGGGCCCATACCCAAACCAGCAAAGGGGGGGCACGGAAGAGAATGGGTTTCTAAAGGAAGAAACACTAGAGGCTGCAGGGCAGGGCAGAGGTCCCAGCAAAAGAAGAAGGGGATCAGAGTAACAGGGATATATAATCTAACACCAATAGAGCTAACCCATAAAGAATTGAATATTTTAAACTTAGGATTGAAATGCGGCATAAAAAAACCTATAAACAAGTTTGATGTCTACATTGACATACACAAATATATCAGGAAATTAAACATAAAAAAGCATTTTTTGGGAACTACACCGAGCATTAGACCAGCTGTGACCTACTCTAATGGTGTCATAAACAGTGGCCTAAAAAATAAATCTCTGTTCAACCCCCCAAATAATCCCAATCACCAGATCGAGGTATTTAAGGGACTTGTACTACACGATCTAGAATCTATCAAGCCTAAAAAAGAAGTAAACGTGAGATATATAAATGAGGGGATAGAAATGCTAGAAAAACGCAAGAATATTATCATAAGACCAGCCGATAAAGGAGGAGGAGTCGTAATACTAACGAAAGAATATTACGAGAATCAAATCTCAAGTATGTTATCGGACACGAATACATACAAGAAACTGGAGAAAGACCCCACTACAACATACAGAAACCAACTGGAAGCACTAATAGATATGGGAAGAACCACGGGTGTTCTTTCAACTAAAGAGAGTAAATACCTGGCACCAACGAGCAGTAGGGTGCCGACACTATATACTTTGCCGAAAATCCACAAGGATCCTGTAAACCCTCCGGCAAGGCCCATTGTGAACTCCATAGAGTCGGTATCCTCACGTTTAGGACAATATATGGACAAATTCCTCCAGAAAAGTGTCCAGAAAAGGATTTTACGCTTGTAGAAGGTGTAAAGCCTGCCGAGAAATAACCTCACCCAGCAGAGCACTTGAGAGCTTCAAAGTAAACAACCAAATATTTTCTATTGAGCAATTCAATACTTGCAACTCTACACATGTGGTCTATGCTTTAAAATGCTACTGGTGTATGGCTAACTTTACAGTCACCTTCTCAGAAATATTTGAATTGTAAACATTTTTCTTTTTTTTTCTTTTGTGAAAATATACTTTAACCACTTCTCCGAACGCACAAGAATTAGTCCAATATCCTTATCCTTTACATATAGCGTAGGAATGTATTAACCACTTGCCGAACGCTGCACGTCGATATATGTCGGCACAATGGCAGCGGTGGGCAAATGGACGTACCTGCACGTCCCCTTTAAGAGACGGGGATAGCAGGCGCCCACCACATAAAGCGTGACCGTGCCCCGCGGTCTCCTGGCAATCGTGTCACGGAGCCTCAGAATGGGGAAGGGCCTTAGTAAACAAGGCATTTCCCCATTCTGCCTAGTGATATGACAGAGATCACTGCTCCCTGTCATTGGGAGCGGTGATCGCTGTCATGTGAGTTGAAGCTAATCCCCCTCACAGTTAGAATCACTCCCTAGGACACACTTAACCCCTTCATTGCCCCCTAGTGGTTAACCCCTAATTTACACAGTAATCAGTGCATTTTTATAGCACTGATCGCTGTATAAAAATGAGAATGGTCCCAAAAGTGTCCAATGCCATAAAACTATCCTCTATTTTGTAGACGCTATAACTTTTGCACAAACGAATCAATATACGCTTATTGCGATTTTTTTTTTTACCAAAAATATGTAGAAGAATACATATCAGCCAAAACTGAGGAAAAAAATAGTTTTTTTTTATATATTTTTGGCGATATTTCTTATAGCAAAAAGTAAAAAATAATGCATTATTTTTTCTAAATTGTCGCTCTTTTTTTGTTTATAGCACAAAAAATAAAAACTGCAGAGGTAATCAAATACCACCAAAAGAAAGCTCTATTTATGGGAAGAAAAGGATGTCAATTTTGTTTGGGTGCAACGTCGCATGACCACGCAATTGTCAAGCGATGCAGTGCCGAATCGCAAAAAGTGCTTTGGTCAGGAAGGGGGCAAAATCTTCCGGGGCTGAAGCGGTTACAGTTGAGGTGAGGCAGGACATAAGGAATGGAAAAGCACACCATTGTACTGTTCCCCTGGATTCACAAGCCCTACACCATGAAGACAGTAAAGCAATTTCTTGCATTGTGTAAATGACATTTTAGGCCCCCCATGTACACTTGAAAATAGGGCCGCTACCGATTACATGCAGGAGACACCGCAGGGATTCCAGCCAATTAGCTGCGGGTGCTGTCAGCCTACTATTTCTTTCAACCCCTGTTAGGTCTCTCGCATGTAATCGGTAATGTCCCCCTGTGAATGGGGCCTTACTTATAAAAGAAGAGATGATGGTATAATTACCCAAAAGGCTAAATGCACAAGCCAAGATAGCCAGCAGAGCAGGAGTGCTTAGTCCAGCAGCTGACCCTGTGGTCATATGACAGGTTAGGACTTCTCCGCCTGCCTCACAGTGACATAAAGAGACCGTCAGGGTATCAGTACTGCTAAGTGGGGGATCTCCATTGTCGCTGATTTCTATGGGCACTAAAAAGAAGTCCTTGTGAGATCTCCAGAAGCTGCTGTGCTTCACCAGAAGAGACGCGCTTCCATCTAGTGAGAAGAGAGGGATCAGAGGATAAATACTGGAGTGCATAGAAAGGCATATATTGATGGAGCATAGAGGGGATAGGAAAAAAGGACCATTATTTAGGGGTTGTTGATGAGCACACCTTTGTTGTCTTGTATAGTGAAGTTTCCATCAGATGAAGCAGCTGGACTCCGAATAGAGAAAACACCAGTCTCAACATCGGCATCTTTCACTTTGATAGTCTGGATGATCTTTGGGAACACAGAGACAGAATAACAGTCATTAGTATGACAACAGAATACATTGTTTTGTTATACAATACAATAGCATTATACCACTGCGGAGAAAGTCGATTCTAGAATTCAAACTGCTCATTTGGTAGAGGTGTACTTGTACTTTGTCCCCAGACAATTACAATCTATAGATTGCCATACTGAGATAAAAATATAATGAATGATTTCAGTGTGAAAATTATAGGATGAAATAAATCTAGGTACAGTAAAACCTTGGATTGCAAGCATAATTAGTTCCAGAAACATGCTTGTAATAAATCTAGGTACAGTAAAACCTTGGATTGCGAGCATAATTAGTTCCAGAAACATGCTTGTAATCCAGAGCACTCGTATATCAAAGCAAATTTTCCCATAAGAAATAATGGAAACTCAGATGATTCGTTCCACAAGTTCTTCAGTTTATAGTCCATATAAAAAGATTATAGCAATGTGATAGGTGTGTAACCATAAAATGTCCATCCACAAATGGAAGCCTCCACAAGGGAATTAGAAGCAAAATCCAACAGGGACTCCAGAGTATAAAAGAGAAGAGAGGCGCCTCTAAGGGCTTGTTCACACTTGACTAAATTTCTGACGCTCAACAACGCTCCTATAACATTTGTATGGCGTTAGTATGGGTGTCAGACAGGCGTCAATGAGCTTTTAGAATTGGGCGTTTTACAAGCACTGAAAACGCTCCCTCGTTGCCCTATGCGTGGTTTGGTAGCATTTGATGAGCGTTAAAACTGCTCCACAATGGAAAGTGACAGAAATAAACATATTTTAACGCGCCGCAACCGCACCAAAACTGCAACGAAAACGCCTACCAAAGCATTTGCGTTGCATTAACATAGACTTGAATGGGAGGCTGAAAGGCTTCAAACGCCTCCTGACTCGACATGAGGCTTAAATTTTGAAGCAACTTGACGCTAACGCTTAGTGTGAACAGCAAAATGTGCTGTCTATTATAACTTGTGCATAGGCGTTTGAGGGACAGTTTAATGCCTGTCAAACGGCTCTCAAATGCCTGCTCTTTATTTCAGTGTGAATGGCGCATACACACGAGCGGATTTTCCGTCAGAAAAATCTTGGATGGTTTTTCCGACGGAATTCCGCTCAAGCTTGGCTTGCATACACACGGTCACACAACAGTTTGCTGCACTTTTGACCGTCAAGAACGCGGTGACATACAACACTACGATAAGGCGAGAAAATTAAGTTCAATGCTTCCGAGCATGCTTCAAATTGTTTCTGAGCAAGCGTAGGAATTTTGCGCGTCGGAATTGCTACAGACGATCGGAATTTCCGACCGAAAAATTGAGAACCTGCTCTCAATCTTTTGCTGGCTGGAATTCGGCCAGCAAAAGTCAGATGGAGCATACACTCGGTCGCATTTTCCGACCAAAAGCTCTCATCTGTTTTTTTGCTGGCAGAATTTCCGCTCGTGTGTACGTGGCATTAGAGTAGCAATAACACCAGAGCTCCTGCGTAACTCTAAACTGATGACCTGTAGGGGCTTTTAAAGCGTTGCCTATTGAAAATATAGGGTACTGAAGTTTGTCACCATTTCACAGGGGCACACAATTTTAAGGTTTGACATATTGGGTACCTATTCACTTTACTTCATCTTTTATATTTTACCAAAAATTGGGTAATTTATTCCATTGGTGTTCCCCTTAACCTCAGTATATTTAATACTGTAATTGTGACCTTTGCGCTAATATCGTGTAACATAAAAAATTGTAACTACCAATTTTATTCCCTAGAGTGTCTTCTTTCAGAAAATGTATAATGTTTTGGGGGCAATCTTTTTTAAACATGTGTACAACAGTTTTTTTTATTGAGTGTCAGTGTGTTTTAGGTAGCATAAAAAATAAACAAAATTCACACTATTGTTTCACTACTATAGGTCCAAACAACAAATAATATACACATATGCGGTAGAGCTGTGCATTTCAGGAGTAGGAGAATTTATTTTTTATTTGATAATGGGCCATTGAAATATACAGCTACATTAAAAAAAAAAAATGTTAAAAGGAGGGGGGGGGGGGGGGTAGTTAAGTTTACTAAGAAGGTAAAATAATATAGTATGCAGATGAAAAAAAACTAGAGGTTCTAAAGGCAGATTTTTTTTTACCTTATTGCATTCTCTGCGTTAAGGTAAAACACCTTCTGCACGCAGCTCCCCCCTCAGTCCCCCTTTATACTTACCTGAGCCCAGTCTCGATCCAGCGATGTGCATGAGAGCAGAGGCTCTCTCGACTCTCTCCCTCCCTCATTGGCTCAGCCACAGCGGCAGGAGTCATTATCAATCACAGCCAGTAAGGAGGGAGTGTGGCTCGGGAGTGAGCAAGCACGAGTGCCCCCCGTAGCAAGAGGAGGAGAAGAGGAGGAGCCAGGAGTGCCTGTGGGGGACATGAGAAGAAGAGAATGGGGCTGCTCTGTGCAAAACCATTGCACAGAGCAAGTAAGTATAACAAACCTTTAATATCACTTTAAAGCATTTGTTAGGAGGTTTTCTGAACCTGCTTGTACAGTTTTCTGGTTTAGAGGTATAATCTATGCCAAAAAATTTTTCAGCTCTGGCAGCTGCTGGTGGAAACTGGGACCCTATTGGTCGGATATCTGCACATCCTTTCCATGGTCTGCATGTCTTTTCAAAGTGATAGCCTTCCTCCTGGATTCTTAATGTTTTTGTTATTTTTTTTATTACTGAAAATAGGAGATTGGACTAATGCACAAAGTTTGGTTTTTCTTTTGGATTTTTTTTTTTTCACTGGACTTTGAAACTGATCTCCAGATTTTAGTGAAGTTTATAGCTGGTCCAAACTAACTATTAACCTCACTAAGAGATGCAGTGGTTGTGGGCACTGTATGAACTGTACTCAGTCACAGCTACATACAGTATACAGCGCTGTGTTCCACCAGCTCTGTTTCCATTCTGCTCCCATGACAAAATCGAGTGGGACTGAGCGCTGTTCACCCATTCACAAGAAGCTTTGTATTCTATAAATGATTACAACGCTTCTTCTGATCGGCTGAGACGAAGATTGTGATGTCATCCATTCACCTCAACTGTTCAGAGGAAGCTTTGTATTCATTGAGAAAATACAGAGCTTTATGTGAATGGCTGAGAATACTGCATCTCTTAGTGAAATAAATATCTTGGTCCAAACAAACTATTTAAACTTCACAAAAAGCTGGAGATCAGCTTTAACACCAGACTGTCATATGTGTGTACAGCTGGCACCACAGCTTTCAGCAGGAACCACGTTCACTAGGCGCTCTCAGCACACCCAGGCTGCCATGGACTACAGCCAGTCACAATTTAATCAATCAGGAGTCGGTGGAATGAGCTCCTAGTCTTGTGATCACTGCAATTGGCTTTTACAGTAATCACGTGATTGGGAGCCTATACCACTGGCTCCTGGTCTTACCGTTACTTCTTTCTTTTAATATATATCTTTCCTTTTTACAAGCTGAACATACCTGCCCAGGTTGTGCATTATCACATACATGTGGTTTATATACTTCAGCGAGTGTTGGAGGATTGTCATTGACGTCTAGTACCTGGATGACAACGCCAACTTGTGACACCTGGGAGGGGCTGTCTGAAACAAAAACACAACACAGAGACACAACAAAGAGACACAACGAAAAAGAAAAGAAAACACCAATAGAGAAAACAAAACACACGACAGAAACATATAAAACAACACGATATATGAATACACAAAACAACACATACAACACAAAAAAGAGAAATGCGTCAGTTTGTGAGTTTGAAGTGATGTACAACAAAATATCCCTATGAAGCTTGATACTTTTTCTAATTTAGCTACAGTTGAAAATTTCTCTCTCAGAGGACAAAATAAATAGGGCTGAATGGCAGTGAGTCATGCCTGACTTTACTCTGATCACAAAAATGCAAGAACTACCTCAACCTTTCTCCAAATGGAAAGGAATGTTCCTTTTTTCTGTAGGGAAAGAGGCATGATCCCTAATTGATTGTAAATATCCAGAAGCAATTATATGCCCATACCTTTCCTGATTATCACTAGCAAGGCTCTGGCTGGTTGCATCACTTGCATATATGGCCAGATAGCAAAGGCCCAACTGTATAATACAACTGGATAGCCAGCCATTTTGACAGAATTTACTGTATGTGGCTAATGCAATTAGATGCTTGGCTTTTTTGCCAATTGGACAAATTAGCAGAATGAATCCCTCAAACTATGGGTGGTCTATCTAATAAAGAATCTAAAACTAGAATATTTGATAAATGATCTCACTCACCGTTCTCAGTAGCCGTTACAGTGATACTGTGCTCTTTCTTGATCTCTCGGTCTAAGGAAGTACTTGTTCCAATTGTTCCATCTTCAGGGTCAATAGAGAAGAGAGCCTCGGGGTCAGAGAGCGGATCAATAGAGTAACTGAGAGGAAAATAAAGCATTAAGATGAAATCTATTATAATTTCTTTTATCATTTGGAAACACTGTTGTTGACATAAAACAGGACAAGTTTCTATGTTGCTTAAAGGAGAAGTAGGACCAAAGATATGGATCACAGGAGTGCAGTTCATTCTGCACTCCTGTGACCCATTTTCAGCCAACAGCAGGCTAAAGCATGCTGACGTCACCCAGCTGGTCCAGGAGCTGGATAGATCCCAACTTTACAGACAGGATCCACCGAGGAACATAGACTGGCAGCTGGCTCAGCCTCACAGTGAGCCACTGAGAGACAAAGCCAGCCCCTCCCGCCCCCTGCACAGCTCAGCTCTCCAGTGAGCGCTGGAGGGGCAAAGCAGAGAGCCGGTCACTACAGAGAGCAGAGAGTATAATAAAACAGCAAAACTTTTTCAAATATTAGGTAGAGTGCAGAGGTATTAGGACACCAGTCAGATGGTTATTGCTCTTTGTACCCCTGTAATGGAGATTTACCCTTACTATTTGTCCTGTTTACCTTTATTTCTGAAAGAGAAAGTGAAAGAAAATCGCTAATTTTGGGTTGTCCCAAGAACAGGAATAGAGGGAAATCATCCAATGAGGGCAATAGTTCTGGTGACAAGCACAGATTCTCTCACTTCGGAGGGATTTCCTCTCCACTTCATGCTTAAGCTTTGTGATGGAAATAAAAGGAAAATTTCACCAATGAGATATAGCTGGCAAGAAAAAGAAAACCTGACCAAAATGAAAAAAGAACAAAAAAAAATGTATTTCTTTAGTTCTACTTTGAAGAAAATAGGTCATAACTGGGCGTTTGAAGGAATCTGAATATTCAGGTTTTTTTTTTAAATCATTAAAACTGTGCAGGTTCTGTTTTTTGTAGGTTCTTATTTGTCTTTGCTGAAAGAAACTGTCATCATGGTAAGTAACGATAGTTATACATCTGGTAAATAAGCCTTTGGGCATAAATAAAAATCTTTAGACCGTAATGGCTGCATCCGCTTTCAGCGCTGTATAAACTGTATGTAGTATCTACTATATACAGTATGCAGTGCTCTGTTCCGGCATTGGTATAGGGCCTTCTCATCTGCTGCAGGAACAAAATCAAGTTGGGCTGAGCGCTGCCTTGTATTTTATCAGTGATTGACTGAGGCAGAGACTTCAATTTTATCCACCCGCCTCACCACATCAGGCAATCAGAGAAAGCCTTGTATTTAATGATAAAATACAAAGCCCCCTGCGAATGGCTAAACAGAGCTCAGCCCAACTTGATTTTGTTCCTGGAACAGGACAGGAAGTCCCCGTACCACTTCAGGAACATTAACCTGTATACTGTATGTGTAGTGGGTGTAGCAATTAATAAAGGACATTGTTTGGGCCAACTTGGGCCAAACAAACTATTAAAAATAACAGAAAACCTGGAGTTAGGCTTTAAAAAAAGACCAGTTGCTGGTTCTAGCCATATTCAAGCTCACTATTCAGCATCGATTATGTTAACAAATATATCATTTTGTAGAAATGATTTGAAACAAGTGTTCTCAGATAGCAAAAATGCATATCATCATTGAAGGAATCTTCAATTTTGAGATCTTTTCAATAGCCTAAAGTCATAGGCATAAGGGCTGCCTATAGATTGGCAGATTTATTTTTCATATCATTATGTTTTTACATTTAAACCAACACTCATATATTGTTGCCATGGCACAAAATACTGTTTTGTGTGATTTATTTTAGCACTCTCCCATTGGTGGTCCCCCTCCTTCAATTCTGCATACAGTATACTGAACCAAAGAGGACTGAATGATCCGATTATGTCAGAGCTTTTTCTTAAGCTCCAGCAGAAGCCAGCACTTCTGTGTATAGAATATGCAGTTGTCACATCAGTCAAAGTAAAGTCTCTAATGTAAGTTGACTGTAAGACAGCGTAAATAATCAGATTTTAGTATCAGTGAACACATATTAGTGCAGCATTATAGGTGCACAATTTCAGCTCAGGTTAAAACCTGCAAGGTGCTCCAGATGCAAAGCATGCCTAAAGAGACCCTTGGAAACTATTTTTCTTTGTGGCAATGGCATTGGGCTGGGGAGTATCAGAACTTCATGCTCTGGGATCAGAAGACAATAATATTATTTTCTGTACTCTGATTGAGTGGAACTTAGAACGGTACATGGATTCATCCCCAAGTTCCCCTCTTCCTCTACTCCGAGCCTTGGGCCCTGCCAATCTTTTTAGATCCAATTTCGACCTGAAGACGATATTACTTTGGTACTAAGACACTATCTTAAAGCCACAAGACTTTTATCTAACCTATTTGTAAAAAAAAAACAGGGGCAAAGAAGCATCATCTGGGGTGTAGGCCTCCAGAATGTGGCCCTCTGGCCACTCCAGAACTGCAGTATCCATCATGCCTAGTCATGTCTGTGAATATCAGAGCTTTAAAATACCTCATGGGACATGTGGTTCTGCGGCAGCTGGGAAGCCATAGTTTTCAGATCCCTGCTCTAGTACAATAGTTTCAGGGATAATTAAATTGGTTACGAACGGGTACAGGGCTAGGGGTCTAGAACTCCCTCTTCAGTTGGGCTGTATGCCACCCAGTTGTTTTCTGCTTCTTGGACAGCCAGAGCAGACATATCCATCAAAACGATCTAAGGGTAGCATCATGGTCATCCCAGCTTTCATTTATGAGACGTTACAGAGTAGACCCCTGCAGCTTTCATCTGTAGAAACTGGCAGACAGGCTATCAGGCTAAATCTTTTACTATGCATCATCCCACCCATATCAGCTAGTTATTTGTCACAGGTATGCTGCCATGGAGGCACCAGGAAAACAGGAAATTGTTTCATACTTACCGTAATCTTCTTTTCCTGGTGCCTATTCATGGCAGCATACAATCCCACCCTCTGTATGCTATATTATGTAGAATGCTGGGAGTGCCCTAATCCTTTTCTTTTATAATATTCACTGGTCCTGAGGGAGGAGCCAAGGTGGAGCTTGTCACAGGTATGCTGCCATGGATAGGCACTAGGAAAAGAAAATTACAGTAAGTATTAAACAGTTTTCTGTTTTTCTGTGTTTTGGCATGCATTTTTTTAAGTTGATGACAAGGTCTCTTTAAATCAACTCTAGTACAAGAGTTACTTTAATAGTACCTCTACCAGCAGCATATAGATTCCTTCAATTGGCTTGCCTGATGTTCTCTTTTGGCCATTGGAAGCTAAGATTAATTCTTGGCACTTCAGGATACAGAGAGTATGTAACCCACTCCACTTTTGTTTATGTGACAGCAATGGTGTGGGGCAATTCATAGGTTTAGCACCCAGCTCTGTATAATGGAGGCAAGGAGAAAGTCCTTGGCCATGTGTAAGCTCAAAGGTGTGACTTGGAGCTCATACAAAGTTTTTTGTCTTTGTTTTCAGTAGCCAAATAGAGTTGTAGGTAATGAATAGATATGTAAGCATGTTCAGCTGGTGGGGCACCAATTAGAGTAAACGCATGCTATGTCCAGGCACAGGTTAACTATACAGGTCTTAAAGTATAATTAAAGGTAAAACTTTTTTTTGTGTTGGATAGAGTGGAGAGTGATTCGAACTCTTGTCAGTTTTTATTGCTGTCTCTGCCCCTGTAAGAATATTCACCCTCTCTGTTTACCATTATTGTTAAGAGCGAAAGTAAAGAAAATCCCAAATTTTGTGTTGCCCCCCCAAAAAAAGGTAAGGGGGAAACCTTCCAATGGGGACACTAGTTCTGGTCCCCAAGGAATTCCCTTAACCACTTAAGCCCCGGACCAATTTGCAGCCAAAGGACCAGGCCCCTTTTTGCGGTTCGGCACTGCGTCGCTTTAACTGACAATTGCGCGGTCATGCGACGTGGCTCCCAAACAAAATTGGCGTCCTTTTTTTCTCACAAATAGAGCTTTCTTTTGGTGGTATTTGATCACCTCTGCGATCGTTATTTTTGGCAAAAATAAATTTTGACACATCGGACATTTTTGACACATTTTTGGGACCATTGTCATTTATACAGCAATCAGTGCTATTTAAATGCACTGATTCCTGTGTAAATGACACTGGCACTAAAGGAGTTAACCACTAGGGGGCGGGGAGGAGTTAAGTATGTCCTGTGTGTGTTTTTTTTTTACTGTGGGGGGGCGTGGCTTGGCATGTGACATCACTGATCGTCTTTCCCTATGATAGGGAACAGACGATCAGTGACAGCCTCACTAGGAAGCAAGGGGAGAGGTTTGTTTACACATACCTCTCCCCGTTCTTCAGCTCTGTGACCCGATCGCGGGACACCAGCGCGATCGGGTTTGCGGGTCCCGCGGCCACTGAGCTTAGAACCGGATCGCAAGCGCGCCGCCGGCGGCGCGAGCGCGCACGACCTACGGATGGGCTCTCAAAGGGCAACGTACCTGTACGTTGATGTGCCCAGCCGTGCCATTCTGCCAACGTAAATGTGCAGGAGGCAGTCCTTAAGTGGTTAATTTGCAGGAGTTATAACCCTCCCTTACTTACAAAAGTTTTGCTTATTGTTCTACTTTAAGTCCAATCAGTCAAAACATGAACAAAAAAAACCTTGGTCTGTAGAGGTATATTGCTTGTTGCTCATGGCACTAGGTGATCATTTGTACAACAGGCAAGCATGTTATTTTAATGAATAGACTTATCACTTGCTTTTTGGGATCCATGCAAAAGCAACTATTCTAGGGCAATTAATTACAATATTTGATACTTACCTAAAGAAGTAGACACTATACAGGCATACCCCACTTTTAAGTACACAATGGGGTTTATTTACTAAAGCTGGAAAGCGCAAAATCAGGCTCACTTTTGCATAGTAACCAATTAGCTTCCAGGTTTTATTACCAAAGCTTAATTGAACAAGCTGGGGTTAGAAGCTCATTGGTTTCTATGCAGAAGTGAGCCTGATTTTGCGCTTTCCAGCTTTAGTAAATAAACCCCATTGTGTACTTAAAAGTGGGGTATGCCTGTACTTTAGTTATTAACCTAAATGGATGCTGGTCAGATTGCAAACTGTATGAACGAGTTTGATACTAAAATTCATTATTTGTACAGTATCATGTGGTCAGTAAGTCATTAGCTTTCATGGATTGCTAAAAATGTTGCCCATGAAGCTTACATGTAAGTTTTTATTTCTTAATATATAAAAATGCTTCAGATCTGCTAATGTAATTTAAACATTGCCAGACATTTGTAAAATTTACCTTATAGATCTGCTTTGTAAGTCAGGGTCTCTAGCTTCGACCACCCCTACAAGAGTTCCAGGAGGGAGGTTTTCCTGAACATTTAGGATATATGGGTTTTGGGAGAAATATGGTGGCTCGTTCACATCTCCTACTGTTACTCTTACTGTTGTGACATCTTTAAAAGGTCCACGGCGAATATATTGGGGATCAATAACAGTGTTCATCACTTCCACACGGAATGTGAAGGACCGGCGTGACTCAAAATCTAAAGGCTGGGAAATAGAAAGATGAGACAGAAAAGGAAGTCACCGTAGAAAAACTGGATAGTTGGGGATGCAGGTTGGACTATGCACAACACACTTTTTTATGGTATCAATAAGTTCACAGTCCCTTTAGTGCTGCAGATTAAAAAAAGTATTAAACCCCAAAATAAAAATGTATTACTTATACCGCTTACCAATCCTTAGATGTGGCTGCACCACTCTTTATTTTTTTTTGTTCTTTTTCCCTTTATTTTCACCTGGTGATCCTGCTAGTAAATCTGTTATTTTTCAACTTCCTTTAGCAAACCATTTGTCCAGCAAATGTAGCATTTAGAAGGTTGAGACAAACCTTTTAACATTAACCGGGGTGCTTCGTTTTTATTCATTTGTTTATAACCTTTATACCAAAAGGAAAAAAAAAAAAATGATGCTGTAACTGCCTAAAGGGTGTTAACATTATTACATTTTTTTTCCTTCAGCCATGAATAAAAGAAGATTGCTCGATTCCACCCACTGAGCTACAGCGGGAGGTTTCCTAGCTGCCAAAATACAACGATCACTGCCAGCCGCTATAACCACTGGCAGTGGTCAAATGAAAAAACTCCAACAGGCTGGTTGTACTGAAGTCGATCGATAGATCAAATCAACCAGCCTGGCCATAGATTAATAAAAATTCTGCCAGTTCCTGCTGAACCAGACAAATTTTGATCCATCTATGGCCAGATTTAGTCAAGTCCATCTAAATCTGGTGCATCTAACACTATTTTCTCCCCAGAATTATCATGATACTGTCCACAGGTGTCTCTGTTGCTCCTCTATCCAGAATGGAGACACCCAAATATAGGAAGTGTATTACTGTCTCGGATCACTATAAAGGGAAAAAAGTATAAGAAAAGAAAACAAATGCAGCCACCACATTTATTGATCAGTAAGCTGCAATATAAAGCATTTTTATTTTTAGGTTTAACACCACTTTAAGGTGAGTTTCAACTACCGCCATTTGTTTAAGAGGCCAGGTAAGCTCAGGCTGGAAGGTGGGAAAATTTGTATTTTCTCTCTGCTTAAAGTGGACATTTTAAAAACAAAATCCTACATCCTGATTCATCCAACTGGAAAGCTCATTATTAAATAATAAAGAAAAGCCTCTACAACCTGGACAAGCCTTCATATACAGACCCCCAGACCCTAGACACTCCGACCCCACAGACCTATGTTTCCACATCGGGCATGCCCTCACTCTCTGGGGACACCCAGGAAGAGTTAGAGAAACCAATCACCGTAGCGGAACTTGGGGAGGCTCTGGCATCCTCGAAACCTAAAAAGGCCCCGGGCCCGGACGGCCTAACCCCAGTGTACTTTAAGACCTTTTTTGACATCCTAGCACCACCATTGGTATCTGCTCTCAACTCCATCACGGAAGGGAATTCCTTCCCAGTGGACTCGTTAAGGGCATACATATCCCTTATCCCAAAGGAAGGGAAGGACCTATTGCACTGCGGGAACTACCGACCAATCGCACTCCTTAACACAGATTTGAAACTTTTTGCCAGAATTCTGGCAAACAGGTTGCTCCCCCATATCCCCAGGCTAATCCACAGAGATCAAGCGGGTTTTGTCCCTATGCGAGAGCCACGAGACAATACTATCAGAGTGCTTAACCTGATTCATGCGGCCAAGACATCCAAACGGGCCCTTCTCCTGCTGTCTACTGACGCGGAGAAGGCGTTTGATCGTGTGGACTGGTCATTTATACGGGCCACTTTGGAACATATCGGACTGCGACCCTCCATGCTGAACTGGATCTTGTCGCTTTACACGAACCCGACTGCGTCAGTTAAAGTCAATGAAACAAGATCAGATTTTTTCCAAATACGCAATGGCACGCGCCAAGGTTGCCCCCTGTCCCCACTGATCTTTATCCTCTCCCTTGAACCCCTCCTGTGCCATATAAGGTCTGACGTGGGTATAACGGGATACTCCAAAACCTCGGGGAACCACAAAGTAGCCGCCTTTGCGGATGACCTGATTTTCTTTGTGACAGAACCTCTCACATCCCTCCCCCACCTGTTACAGTCTTTGCGTCTGTACGGCACTCTTTCCCACTTCCAAATTAATTTGACCAAGTCATCTATCTTAAATATATCGGTTCATAATGAGGTGGCTCGACGTTTGAAGTCAGCTTTCCCACTGCGGTGGGCCACAGACCGCATCCGTTATTTGGGTGTGGACATCACACCTGACACAGCAGACCTTTATGGTGCAAACTTTCTACCATTGCTCGAACGCCTCAAGACTGACCTTTTACATTGGCACGCACTTACTCTGACATGGTTTGGCCGCTGCAATGCCCTTAAGATGACCTTACTGCCAAAGGTCTTGTACCTGATGCAAGCACTACCTATCAGACTACCCCCCACCTTCTTTAAACGCATCAATGCCATGTTTCGATCATTCATCTGGTCATACAAGAAGCCACGCATCAAACTACAGATCCTTCACATGGCGAAACACAGAGGTGGGCTTGGCCTCCCAGATATGAAGGCATACTACAGGGCAGTCCATCTCACTAGGGTGGTTGACTGGCATTGTCATGCAGAGGCAAAGCATTGGGTGGCCATGGAAGGGGAAGACTCTGGTGACACTCTCAGTAGCCGGTCTTGGACCGCATCTCCCATGCCCAGGGATCTTCAGGCCCACCCAACGCTGGGCAGCACTCTGGCAGTTACTAGGGAAGCCTTCAAGCACTCCTCTTTGTCCCCTGCGCCTTCGCCAATGGTGCCAGTGCTTGGCAACCCGGAATTTATCCCGGGCATACAGAATCCAAACTTACAACGCCTGGTGACGGGCTCCAATTTCCGCCTATGCGACTTCTTAGGACCTGATGGGCAACTTTCCATACGGGCGGGAACGTGGGCAACAGACCCCCCCCTGGACTTCTGGAGCGGACTACAACTGCGGAACTTTCTCCGCAGCTGCTTACGGAAAAATGGTATAGCGCGGCCACTTACAGAACTGGAACGCATATGCCATCAGGGGGCACCCATACGACATTGTCTCTCATTCATATACTCGTCCCTGATACAGCCTGTAGAGGGGTTTGTCCCCCCATCCTTAAGTAAATGGGAAGCCGAACTTGGTATCAGCTTTACCGATGACCAAAGACTTAAAATCTTACACTTTGCACAGAAGTCCTCCATCGCCACCAGGGTTCAAGAGACCTGTTACAAGATAACAACTCGCTGGTACAGGGTACCAGCTACCCTTCATCGCATATTCCCCCAGGTCTCGGACCGCTGCTGGCGGTGTGGTACTGAGGAAGGCACAATGCTGCACATCTTCTGGTCCTGCCCTAGGCTTTCCTCCTTCTGGCGGGGGGTGACCGACACGATCAGACACCTGACCAATGTTTCCCTAGAGGACGACCCAGCGGCCTGTCTGCTTCATCTCACGGAACGACCTATCAAAAAGTACAAAAAATCCCTAACTATTCAGCTACTCAACGCGGCAAAGGCCTGCATCCCACTGTGCTGGAGATCGGAGAACCCACCAACGCAGTCCCATTGGTACGCCAAAGTTAAAGAATTAAGAGACATGGAGGACCTCACTGCTACCCTACATGATAAGGAGGAGGTCTTCAGTGAGACCTGGAGACCCTGGCATTACTTCATTTACACAGACGCATACTTACAGGAAATGGCTATAAGCCCAGGCCATAATGCGTCGACCCAAAGATCCAGCCCCCACAGTCAGAGGACCCCACAGTAACAGGGCAGTTCTCTCTGTTATCCCTCACGGACAAGCACGTATCTCTAACACCCTTCTTGCTTCCTCTGTCAATCCCCTTCCTTTTGTTCTTCTTCTCCCCTCTGCTCCTCCTCAAGCTTTCCTTCTCCCTCCTCCCTTACCCCATGTATCTCCCCCTCACCCGCCGCGGTTGGTGACCGCGAGTCCCCCCCCCCTCCCTGTTTTTTCCCCGAAATATGCTTCAGACATAGTAACTGTTGCCCATCCATGAGAGCTAGACAAGAGGAATGAATATACACACCACGCCCAGTTTAGTTTGACTCTCATGTTTGGGTTGCTCGGCTGCAGAATTTTTCACTTGCACGTACATTAAACTAACCTTGCTATCATCTGGTATAGTCTGACGAAGGTATTAGTTATTAGCAGTCAGGAATAACGATGACTGATCCACCCACTCGACCCGGCGGGCAGTAACATTGCCCTGATATTTCACTCGATCCTATTTTGTGCCTTACGCAGGGAAGTGGTTTGATTAGCCCACATGATGTTTCTTACTTTGTAATGTTTTTTGCATTCTCTGACCTGTTACATGCACTCTGACAATGTTGTCTATACCGTTTTGTTGTACTTTGTATTACTTAAATAAAGGAATTAAAAAAAAAAAAAAAAAATAATAAAGAAAAAAATGCACCTGTGGGTTGTTAGTCTTACCTTTTGTACTCGAAGAATTCCATCTTGACCCACAGCATCTACCATTACACTGAAAGTGTCTCCAGCATCACCGTCCAAAATACTATATGACATTTCTGCATTTTCACCAATGTCTGGGTCATATGCTCTCAGTCGGCCAATCAGAGAGCCATGAACAGTGTCCTCTAACACAGTGAACTGGTACAGGCCTGTGAAAAAAATGGATTGAATCTTTTGATGCCCCAATACAATTTTAATGAGTATTGCTGCTAATGCCTATTTAATTATCTGGTAACCCAGTATATTTCAAAGCATTTCAAAGAGAGTCATGATGTAGCTAAGGAAACTAGCCAAAATCAAAAATTATAATATCTATGACCTCCATGAGAGCCCTTTCACACTGCCAGCACGGGGGCGTCGGCGGTAAAGCGCCACTAGCTTTAGCGGTGCTTTACAGACGTTTTTACAGCGCTTTTCGGGCACTAGCCGAATAAAGGGTTAAATGTAAAAAATAAAAGCTAACACCGCGCTAATCCCTAAATATTATACATGGTGAGTACTATATAGATATACCTATATAGAAATTAATGCATATACGTGTATCGGAATGTAAATGAAATAAAATAATAAGTAGCAGCAGCTAATAGATGTGAGATAGACACATAAACCAGAAATATATGCAGTGAAAAAAGCCGCGCTGGAGTGATATTATGAACCAAATCACATAACAGACTTGAATAGTAATTAAGGAAAAATGATATTGAAACCACCTAAATAATAATTAATGAAAAATGAATCCAGATGCTGAAAAAATCTGTGTGAATAGATTAATCATACAATGAAGTCCAATACAAAGTGAAAAAGTGATAATCATAAAATGATAATAAAGAAATAAAAAAATAGAAAATAATAGAAAATTGTTTTTAAGTGAACAAATAGTGAAGTCCAATTCAAATTGGAAATAATGGTGACATAAAAAAGATTCCTTTGGTGACATAAAATTTTCAGGAACGTGAATATGGAAAATCCACCAATGTGATCTTAATCCACCACCGTTCTAATGTTGCGCTTACCAGAGGGCAAGCTTTAGTAAGCCTGTAACTCAAAGGGCATCAAGGAGTAACCAAAACCACTAGGTGTCGCCTCTGGGACTCATGCTTAACTGATGGTGACAGCCAAAATCCTGGATAGGGCAAGTCTCCCTTGTAGATTGTGAATGGGATCGAACTCCTCCAAAGTTGTCAAGCCAGGGGATCATACACTCTCATCATGTGAATAAAAAATGAGGGATGCTCCCATAGTGTAAAACCATATATAAAATTTTAATTGCATCAAATAAAAGTTCTACTTACATCAAATGTAAAGAATGCTCGCAGATACATGTAAAAAAAACGCCGGCCGGCTAGCAGAACACCCGCTCACAGTGCGGAACGTGATGACGTCAGTGCGTCAGCCTCCCTACGTCCGTTTCGACCAATCGTCATCATCTGGGGAACGGGAAGCGTTCCCCAGATGACGACGATTGGTCGAAACGGACGTAGGGAGGCTGACGCACTGACGTCATCACGTTCCGCACTGTGAGCGGGTGTTCTGCTAGCCGGCCGGCGTTTTTTTTACATGTATCTGCGAGCATTCTTTACATTTGATGTAAGTAGAACTTTTATTTGATGCAATTAAAATTTTATATATGGTTTTACACTATGGGAGCATCCCTCATTTTTTATTCACATGATGAGAGTGTATGATCCCCTGGCTTGACAACTTTGGAGGAGTTCGATCCCATTCACAATCTACAAGGGAGACTTGCCCTATCCAGGATTTTGGCTGTCACCATCAGTTAAGCATGAGTCCCAGAGGCGACACCTAGTGGTTTTGGTTACTCCTTGATGCCCTTTGAGTTACAGGCTTACTAAAGCTTGCCCTCTGGTAAGCGCAACATTAGAACGGTGGTGGATTAAGATCACATTGGTGGATTTTCCATATTCACGTTCCTGAAAATTTTATGTCACCAAAGGAATCTTTTTTATGTCACCATTATTTCCAATTTGAATTGGACTTCACTATTTGTTCACTTAAAAACAATTTTCTATTATTTTCTATTTTTTTATTTCTTTATTATCATTTTATGATTATCACTTTTTCACTTTGTATTGGACTTCATTGTATGATTAATCTATTCACACAGATTTTTTCAGCATCTGGATTCATTTTTCATTAATTATTATTTAGGTGGTTTCAATATCATTTTTCCTTAATTACTATTCAAGTCTGTTATGTGATTTGGTTCATAATATCACTCCAGCGCGGCTTTTTTCACTGCATATATAAAAGGGTTAAATGTGCCCGTAAAGTGCCGCTGCCAAGGCGCTGCCCATTGTTTTCAATGGGCAGGGGTGCTTTAGGAGCGGTGTATACACTGCTCCTAAAGCGCCTCAAAGAAGCTGCTTGATGGACTTTTTTTGACGCCCTGCCAGCGCAGTGCCCCAGTGTGAAAGCACTCGCTAAAGCGCCTGAAAAATGCCTCCAGTGTGAAAAGGGTCTTAGCATTCAGCATATTTAGAATGTTTTTGACACAGTTCTTAAAATGTAACATCATGCTAGACTAGGTAGGAAAGTCGGCTGAAGCATTTAAAGTCTAAGTTCACCTTTTCAGGCAGAGTTTCCCTTTTTATAATAAATAGAAGCCTTTTCTAATGTCTTTTCTGCCCAAGCCATCCCAGTGTGCTTATCTCTAACTTACTTAGTCCATATTAGCTGTGAATCTCCACCCCAAATTTAAAAAAAATTCACTCTGAGCCAATCACTTTCTGTATTATCATGTGACCATTCAGGTGACTCCATATCACATCATGCACTGTCTTACTGCATCATAGAATGATGGTGTGTTTACCTCTCTGGACCACACCACTACTCAGTACTATACCACTTTTTTATTTCCACCCACTTTCCTACTTCTTCCTTTAGGGTGGCCAATCTGTACAACCTCCTTTAAATCTACTATCCACTATGTAGTGAAAGGGCTTGCCTGATTTGATACAAATTGAATAGATTAGTCAGGTGGGTCCTCCTATTCTATAGCTTTGGTATATCTAAAGGATATTGTACAATCAGATTGCATAATGAATGGCCAGATTTATACAAGTACATGGGAGGGAGTGGGCAGAGACACTCACCTGGTATGGTTCTTGGGTAAACACACCAATTTCACTTTTAGTCACCAGTCACACTGTG
Source organism: Lithobates sylvaticus (assembly GCA_028564925.1). NCBI lineage: Eukaryota > Metazoa > Chordata > Amphibia > Anura > Ranidae > Lithobates > Lithobates sylvaticus. Next base: position 273,750,057 of record CM053026.1, on the reverse strand, counting down.
TGTAGTGGGAGTGCACATTTTTTGGCACGTTCTTCCTATGACACACATAGAGCTGCCCTGCATGCATCGAAATAGCTCATGGGACACTCTGGCTTGTTGTGGTTTGCACGGTTTTTACTGCGCATTTTGTTTTATACTCGGCAAAATGCTTATTTGATTTTGCATTTGGGGTGCCATTAACAATTAATGTCACGCTATACAATCTGATTGTACAGTTTCTGTACAATCTCCTTTAGATTTACCAAGACTATATATTAGGAGAACACACCTATCTATCCAATCACTCTGTATCCAATCAGGCAGACCCTTGCACTACATAGTTGATGGTAGATCTAAAGGAGATTGTGCAATCATTTTACATACTTCCAGGGACACACTTTTCCTTTTTTTAATACTACAGCTCTGCTCCACATAAGCTGTTATGTGATTGCTCAGCTCCTGCACAATCTGCCAAATAAACGATCTATGCAAAATGAAAGTAAGCTACAAAATGTTTGATTGACAGAAGAAAACACTGGGTATGTATTGACGGAGATCGATGCTCACTGACAATGTCTGCATGTAACTGCAGAGGTGGGTGGGAGCAATCTCCTAGAGAGGGAGGACATGTGCAGGGTGTGTGTTAGTGAAGTCAGCTGCTGAACTACTTCCTTCTAACAGTTTTCACGTTCCAAAGGACTAATACCAGGAACTAATGGAGGAGCTTTCTATAGGAGATACTAAAGGCTGAGGTGATGTCTGCTTTAGAAAATAGAGAAAGCTTTTTCTTTTCTGCAGCAGGGGTACATTTATGGTATGTTGGTACATAGAGAAGCTGGCATTTATTTAAAAAAAAAGTGAACTTAGCCTGTAAGATACAATATGTCAAGCCACATTAGTATGTGGCTGAATTTATTCAAGACCTCCAGCGGCAGACATATTTGTGTTGACTGTGCAGCTGCACAAGAGACTTTGGGACCCATTTATAATAGATGTGACACAGATGGGTGTTGCGAGCCCTCCCACTGACTTCGAAATAGCTCTCTTCTATCTAGCTGTCAGTGAAGTATTTTTTACTTGATCACTAAATAAATTGAAGGGTCACAAAACTGGACTATCTCATTAGACTTCTGGTAAGTACCACTGAAGACCATGTTATAAATTGAGGCTACCTTTAACCCTTAACATATTGTGAACCAAGTGCGGAATATGCATGCATGAGTACTTTCTTGGCCTATTAAGACAGGACCTTCTGGGACTGAGCAGTCATCAACAAATAGCAAGATTTACATTTGTCAGAATTTCCAGATGGCCAGTCCAAGCCCACAGGCGTATTATTTCTTAATTGTATAATTTAAACTTGAATCAAAGAGTTACAAAAAGCACCAACACAGGATGGAACTGTGGGGGCCTAAAATAGCTCAGTGCCATGTCTTAAACGTTAATTGATTAAATAGAGAAAGTTTAAAAAATTGACTTTCCAGGCACCAATCATAGAAAAATAAACAATAACTTTTTATTAACAATTAATACATAAAGATAAAAGACATTTAAAATACTGCAAACTAATTGCAATAGCAACTAAACCTCTCTAATGTGGATCATGAGTGTCAAAACCATGCCATATGGGACATGTATGACTATAATAAGAGATACCATTCAAATAAGCTCTACATGTTTCATGAAAATCACTTCTTCAGGAGCTTGATAAGCATACTAAGGAGAGAAAGACACAGTCAATAATTGTAGCAATTATAGTAGTGTGTAACATAAATAGGAAGTCTCAAAAAATGCATAAAACCACAGAAATGCACCCAAGGGAGACCGAACCAAGGCATGCAATGTGCGCAGCAGGCAACATGCAGGGAGGTGACAGGTAAAAAACAATACATATGTGTCTATATATAAACATCAAAAGGAAAAAGTGACACAAGTATAAGGCAACCAACACCACAACATAATATTGTGCAAAAAGCACAGTAATCCTATCTGAGCCTACCTTAGCATAACACAAAAGTTGTATAAAATGGATGAAGCTTAGATAAGTTTTAGCTTATATAGTGCTGAGCGATAGTAGCAAGCCACCTAAAAAAAACATCTATATATATATATATAGATAGCATTAAGAATAGCTCCATAAACCGTCTCAAAAAGGTGAAAACTAAAAAAGATATTATCATTACTCTCACCTGGTACTTGTAGTTAATGTAAATAAAAGATACCAGGGCCAGGAAATTAGACCAACATTGAACCCAAAGAAACTAACACCATAAGGGAACGAAATAGGCTATGTTGCTGTACCAGCACAAAAAGCCAAGACAGAACTTAAAATCCACACCATCTAGAAAAGTAACAACAACCACTAAGTACTTCAAAAGTCAAAGGAAAATGTCACTGAAGGCTGTGTGAGCAAACACAAGTACATACCAGGCCAGGTAAGATTGAAGGAACCAAAAGGATCCAAAATGGGATCAGCGTTTGGGGTGGTTGCCAAGATGTAAGGCTAGCCTTATATGCACATCCCAATCAGGTGTGCGGCAGGGCTCCCGCATCACCTGACTCGGCCAGATAGGGGTGAGCGCGCAACTCCGCTCGGTCGCGCATGCACAGACCGCAAAAGCAGAAATGACACACGAGATCCATCGAGGCGAGCGTTCCAGTGGAAGCCAAAGAGCTGAGAGCTCCCCCCAGTAAAACCGCCAGCAATAACAGTGCACCGACATGTGCACTGTAAAGGGATGGATGGAACAGACCTATGCTGCAAGATGCGATAGCAGCCAACAGGGGTGACAACTGAAGGGAGGAAACAAGCCCGAGGCCCACAATGCTGCAGAGCCGTCGCAATGATGCAACAAGACTGCGGCTTACTGGCCCGCACATATGGCCCACAACGCCACATACCATGCAAAGCCAGCCCATCAGTGCAATCTCGCAGTCCCACGCATAGTCGAGACCGATAAGCTACAACAGTTTAAAAAGGTAGAAATTACACATGTAATGAAATTTCACATGTAAACAGTATAGGTAGACTAAATATAAACAAACATATGGAATAACATTTGAACATTGAATATACGTAAGCAAGGGGTGCCACAGGCAAATAATCATTATTACATTAATTGTGGCATAAGACAGAAATAGATACCACTGCAATAGCAGAAATACATCAAAAGAAAATAGTCAGAAAATATTAAAAAAAATATCTGAGGCAACAGCACAGAAGAGTATACAATACAGAGAGAGAGAGAGAGAGAGAGAGAGAGAGAGAGAAAAGACCATAAAAAGGGAGCAATCAATGTATATTGATAAGGATACCAAATGTCTTTACAGGAATGACTTATAAGTGCGTTTTTGTGGTTTTATGCATTTTTTGAGACTTCCTATTTATGTTACACATTACTATAATTGCTACAATTATTGACTGCCTCTTTCTCTCCTTAGTATGCTTATCAAGCTCCTGAAGAAACGATTTTCGCGAAACATGTAGAGCTTATTTAAATGGTATCTCTTATTATAGTCATACATGTCCCATATGGCATGGTTTTGACACTCATGATCCACATTAGAGAGGTTTAGTTGCTATTGCAATTAGTTTGCAGTATTTTAAATGTCTTTTATCTATATGTATTAATTGTTAATACAAAGTTATTGTTTATTTTTCTATGATTGGTGCCTGGAAAGTCTTTTTTTTTCAACTTTCTCTATTTAATCAATTATAATTTAAACTTGTATATGTATAAATAAAATAGAATTAGGAATAAATTCCCAGGCTGGTTTGTTATAGCAAGGTTTTATGGGTTGGAATTTACAACAGAAAGCACAAACACAGCAGCTAAGCTTAAGATAAAGTGCTTTAATTCCTTTTATTGGCATAATCAGAGCTACTTCAGCCACTGGCTAAGTCAGACTAGTCAGGATGTACACAAGGAAAAAACTGCCTATAAGGTTTTGGTATTACATATGATAAGTTCCACAGCTGGAACTCAAAGTAAAAATTTTTTTTTGAAGTAAGCTTTGTGTGCTGTCACAACCATATGTACTGTATATGGTTTCAGCTGCCATGCGTCTAGTGCTGACCAGGGAAGATATCAGATTGGTCAGTAAGGGTAACACCTCTGCTTGTCTTTTCTGCTAAGGTTTCATAAAGTTATACATTCATAATTCACATATGAAATAAAAATACACAATGACATAAAAGTTCAGTATGCTTACTTTGAGGAAATTTGGGTGGATTGTCATTTACATCTGTTAAGGTGACTGTAACTGTGGTGGAGCCTGAGAGACCTCCTACATGGCCTCCCATATCCTTAGCCTGGATGACAACAAGGAATTCATCTTGGGTCTCACGGTCCATATTTGGGATAGCAGTGCGGATCACACCTGGAGAAACAGGCATGATTTAACAGATATTACAATGTCTGAAAAACTAACAACTAAAACCCTTTTTAAAGACTTTAGAAGAGTAAATACTTTTGCCAAGTTTTTATTGCATTACACGAGCCTTCTGGGGAGATTTCACCTCACTTCCTGTGACAGTAAGACAAGAAATCAGGGTAACATTTGTCACCAACCCAGGAAGACACAAACAGTAACAATAACCACCAAATAACCCTTTCCCGACAGAAAGCGATAGGGTTGCACACTGCAGTAAAATCAACACAGTGCTTCTTTCTCCTCCCCCCGTCTTTTCAAAATGTGGGCTTTAGGTTTGGGCTTTAGGGTAGAAAAGAAAAAACAAAGCAATAACATACCATACAAAGCAGGTATATATATATATATATATATATATATATATATATATATATATATAGAGAGAGAGAGAGAGATCTATATCTATATATATATATATATATATATATATATATATAGATATCTCTATATATATATAGATATCTCTCTCTCTCTCTCTCTCTATATATATATATATATATATATATATATATATATATATATATATATATAAACATTTTTTTACAGGAAAACATATATTATCATATGGTAACATATAAGATTGCATTAGACAATAGTTCAACAATAATTTCAACCAACATTCACCCTATCTTAGCCAGTTTCTTTACCAAGTATTTCTTGATTCCATCCATTCATCACAGTGGTTTTTGCCAACAGTTTTAAAATAAGATTCACCCATCGGCAATGGTATCAAACAAGATTCACTCATCAGAATTAGCATCAAACAAGATTCATCCATTTGAAAATTTCATCAAATAAAATTCACCCAATATCTGTTTTTCAATTACTTTACGGTACTATTCATCCTGTTTTTTATTCAGTGAATGTAACCTTTTTCCTTCTGAATTCCACCAAACATTTGCCTATTTTTCACCCTATTTAACCTGTTGCTGGATTGGAAGTAGGGAATGTGTATTTAAAAATGCTTCTTTTCTTGGGAGCTGTGTTTTTTCTTTGCTTATGGAGAATGCTGAACTTGTGATTCTAAAAAAACAGCATCTCCCCGCTCCTAGAATGAATGAGCGCCCCATAACAGGCATGTTGGTTTTGTATCCTCATATCAACAGAGCTACTCCCCTGATATGCTGATATCAGCCCATATGCCCTTCAACATTTGGGGGGGTGCTTCTTCCCAAAAATGGGGGTCCAGGAGGTGGTATTCATGAACAGAAGGCCCATATTCCACCTATATGCTACCCCCATAGGGGGTCAAGTAGGTGGTCAGCTTGTCCATATTGAACTAGTTTTAGGGGTCCCTTGGATCTCTAACCAGTTCGCTAGTGTTTGCAAGTACAGTGGTGTGAAAAAGTGTTTGCCCCCTTCCTCATTTCCTGTTCCTTTGCATGTCTGTCACACTTAAGTGTTTCGGAACATCAAACCAATTTAAACAATAGTCAAGGACAACACAAGTAAACACAAAATGCAATTTGTAAATGAAGGTGTTTATTATTAAAGGTGAAAAAAAATCCAAACCATCATGGCCCTGTGTGAAAAAGTGATTGCCCCCTAAACCTAATAACTGGTTGGGCCACCCTTAGCAGCAACAACTGCAACCAAGCGTTTGCGATAACGTGCAATGAGGCTTTTACAGCATCCTGGAGGAATTTTGGCCCACTCATCTTTGCAGAATTGTCCTAATTCAGTTACATTAGAGGGTTTTCGAGCATGAACGGCCTTTTTAAGGTCATACCACAACATCTCAATAGGATTCAGGTCAGGACTTTGGCTAGGCCACTCCAAAGTCTTCATTTTGTTTTTCTTCAGCCATTCGGTGGTGGACTTGCTGGTGTGTTTAGGATCATTGTCCTGCTGCAGAACCCAAGTTCGTTTTGAATTAGGACAATTCTGCAAAGATGAGTGGGCCAAAATTCCTCCAGGATGCTGTAAAAGCCTCATTGCACGTTATCGCAAAAATTCCTCCAGGATGCTGTAAAAGCCTCATGTGCACGTTTTCGCAAACGCTTTTGGTTGCAGTTGTTGCTGCAAAGGGTGGCCCAACCAGTTATTAGGTTTAGGGGGCAATCACTTTTGGACCTTACTGTGTCAAGCAGCTCCTAGTGATGCCTTGATTGATGGTTTGGATTTTTTTTCACCTTTAATAATAAAACACCTTCATTTACAAATTTCATTTTGTGTTTTACTTGTGTTGTCCTTGACTATTGTTTAAATTGGTTTGATGTTCCGAAACACTTAAGTGTGACAAACATGCAAAGGAACAGGAAATGAGGAAGGGGGCAAACACTTTTTCACACCACTGTAAGTGAAAATTGTAAAAAAAAAAAAGAAACCACACACAAACTTCTATTATTCCACTTTTAAAAAAAATCCTTACCTATGTCCATGAGCACATACGATTTTAGCTATGCCCCTGAGCACATAATACCGTGCCTAGCACGGGTATCAGCATAGGAGAGAGGCTGCATGCTTGCAGCTCTCTTGATATGGCAATATTAACCTACATGCATTTTTTTTGAAAATGTATTTCTTTTAAATATTACATTGACCCTCCTAGTGTTAAAGCACTACACGGCCTTCACCATTTCAGCACCATGGAAAGCATGTAGGCAAATGAATGAAAGAAAATTCCTATTAACAAAATTCATTCCTTCAAAGACCTGTGCATAAGTGAAAAACAACTGCTACTGTACTACCAAGATTCATCTTAGCAAGATCTGATCTAACAAGATTTTCCCAGTGAATACATAATACAAAGAACTAATCCTGAGAGGAAATGCTTGGGTGAATCCTATCAGATCTAATTTTATAATTAATAAGCTTGTACCAGAATATAATTTAGTTGTGCGTAGAATGCAGTATTTAAACAAATTAACACTAAAATACATACAGAATAGTGCAGTTTTTTCTTCCTATTATACTACACAAGCATGGTAAATCCAGTACAACTGTTATAAAAGAGTACCAAATAAGGACAATAATTGTTCAGAGCAAGCCATTAAATTTAAGAAATACTTAAACGCCATAAAATACGCCTGGCAAGAATAATAAATTAGGCATATGGTAATTATTTTATACCAGTGTATCTGGGGTATCGCACCACCTCCCCCTCACTTTCAGAAATGTATTTGAACATCTTATGTTTTTAAATTGTATCTCCTCATTAGGCAGTATGCTATTAATTAGACTTTTCCATAGCTTAAGAGAACTGGATATCAGATTAATATGATGTAATGCTATGTACTTCCTCGCTATGAACATGTCCCTTTTAAGTGCACCCTGGTGTGATGATGCCAAGTTTGCAAAGACAAAAGCAAGAGCAGGCATGGAAACTTGAATACCACTCTTGAATTTATAAGCTAATAAATGGATACTAGCTTCAAATAATCTTTCCATCTGAAATGTTTTACTGGTAGACATACACTTTGATGAATAAATAAATACCTCTGAAATAATTATATATTAGTCACACAAGCGCATTCACTGAAAGGTACCTGTTTGTGGATCCACAGAGAAGTATGGCTGCCCTTCCAGCACAGTGTACACAAGTCTGGCACTGTTGCCATATGTTGGGTCATCAGCATCGCTCGCTGTCACTTGGATCACAGAGGTCCCTGTGAGATTCAGTTTGATTAATTTTTATCAGCAAGCTTCACTTACATAAACATGCATCTACAGTAGTAGTATCCAAATATGAGTACGCCGTATTTCCTATTATACAGTACAGTCATGGCCACAAATATCGGCACCCCTGCATTTCTGTCAAATAATGCACCACTTTACCCATAAAATTGTTGCCATAAATGGACTGGACAAAATTATTTGGTACCACACCCCTTGGAAAAAATAACCGAAATTAAAGAGGAAGTAAACCCTGATGGGTTTACTTCCTCTTTGTTTCCCTGCAAAGGTAAAGCATAATGGGCTACTATGCATTGCATAGTAGCCCATTATGTGTCACTTACCTGACACAGGAGCCTGTGATGTCACCTCTGTCCCCTTGTGTACGGAGCCTCCATCTTCTTTGTGTGTTCCACTGCTCCGGCGCTGTGATTTGCTGGAACCGCAATGACGTCACTCCTGCGCATGCGCACGGGAGCCGGCACGAGCGGCATATCGCCGTGATCTGCATCATGCTCAGTGCGCCTGCGTGCCGCTGTCTCTGGCGCATGCTCAGTAGACATCGGTGCCTGTCTTTTTGTAAATATCTCCTAAACCGTGTAGGTTTAGGAGATATTTCTTGGACCTACAGGTAAGCCTTAATCTAGGCTTTCGTGTAGGTCAAAGTGGTTTGTAAGGGTTTACAACCACTTTAATCGCTTCCTGTAACCATTAGTGAGTTCCTTACATATCTCTACTGGAATTTTGGACCACTCTACTTTTGTCAACTGCTCCAGGTCTCTCAGATTGGAAGGGTTTCTTTTCCCAACTGCTGTTCTGAGAACTCTCCACAGGTGCTCTATTGCATTTAGATCTAGACTCATTGCTGACCAGTTCAGTACTCTCCAGCGCTTTGTCTTAAACCATTTCTTGGTTCTTTTTGACATGTGCTTTGGGGCTGTAGGACTCATGACCTCTGACAGAGCCCCATACTTTCTGACACTGGGCTCTACATTGCACCCACAAATTCTTTGGTAGTCTACAGATTTCATAATGCTATGCACACAGTCAAGATATCCAGTGCTTTGACTGTAGGGACTGTATTCTTTTCTTTAAAGGCCTTTAAAGGTCTAATTTCTTTTTCTAAAAACAGTAGAATGATGGGCTTTGACAAAAAGCTGTAATTTTTGTTTTGTCTGTCCACAGCACATTCTCCCAAAAGGTCTTTGGCTTCCTCAGGTAAGTTTTGTCAAACTCCAATCTGGCTTTTTGATGTTTCTGTGTTAGCAGTGGGGTCCTCCTGGGTCCCCTACCACAGTGTTCCTTTTGATTCAGATGGGGTTGTATACACAGTTATACACAGTTGTACCCTGTGCCTGAAGGTCAGCTTGAAGTTGTCTGGAAGTTGATCGAAGTTCTTTATCCACCATTCGAACAATCCTTTGTTGCAATCTTTGATCAATTTTTCTCTTTGTCAATGTCCAGGGAGATTAGCTACAGTGCAACGGGCTGTAAACTTCCTGACAATGTTGTGCACAGTGGACACAGGAACATTAATATCTCTGGAGATGGACTTGTAACCTTGAGATTGTCCATGCTTTTCCACAATTTTTGTTCTCGAATCTTTAGGCAATTATTTGCTGCTCTTTCTCTTCTCCATGCTCCGGTGGCACACAGAGACACACAATGGAAAGGTTGAGTCAATTGTCAGCACCTGAAACAGGTGAGTTTAATTACAAATTACAGGTGCATCACATACTTGGAATGCAGCTATATCTTAAAATTTCTGTGTATTTTGAAGTTTTGTGTCAGATTTGGCTTTTTGTTTCTCCACTTTTTTTGTGTCATACAAATACAAATAAAAGAAATAAACATGAGAATGCCTAAACATTTGTAATTGCAACAATTTTCTGGGCGAAGTGGTGCATTATCTGACGGAAATGCAGAGGTGCTAATATTTTTGGCCATAACTGTATCAGCCACTGCTACTTCTTCATAGTAACTGGATTTGATTTAAAAAGCTGGAGGAAAGAAACTTATCTGTCTTACCCTCAGTAGTCAGTAAACCTTAAGGTGTTTTTTTTTTTTTTTTGCACTGATTTTAAAATGAACACAGACATCTGTCTAGTTATTACCAGGGTGCCTACTGGCTTCCCCATAACAATTACACAGTCTGTGTTTTCCAGCAATATGGAAACCTAGGTTGCCATAAGCAACATGTAAACTTTTTCTATATGCCTTTTTGCTATGTCTGGTAATCATAGTTTCTATTTAGTGATTCCCTACTGGTACCCTAAGCAGTATGTGGAAAAGAAAGACAAAAAAAAAAAACCTTCTTAGCCAGAGTGTTCCATCATACAATAAAAGACAAGAAAAATGTAATTTTGGTTAAACTTAAGTGCCCGCATTGGAAGATTTTTCCTCTAGTCCTGTTCCCGTGACAATTCAAAATACTGCATTTTCCCTCAGTTTCTATTTCGGTGACATTAGTAACCAGGACAAGTAGAGAGTGCAAATCCCTTCAGTGTAGAAATAGACAGCAAGAAAAATGTTTTAGAGTTTCTAACACCTGCCAAAAATATTTTAGCTTTAGAAAGATTTAAAGACAGAATCATTCTAGGCTGGAAATACACTGTAGCTTTTCAAATGAACGTTCTTACAAAAAAGATTTCACCAGTACATTCGATAATGCCATCAGACAGTTGACATAAATACTTCAATTTTGATTCTTTACATTTTGGAAAGAATGGAATTTCCCAAAGGAAAATCATTATACACTGTTAGAAATGCATTTGTTAAAGAAAAATTTTCTATTCCTGATCCTTCAAATTTTGTTGTCACTGCAGTTGAAAACGAAAGTCAACTTGACCCCACTAACCATTAAAAAATTGAACGAATGCTTTGAAAAAAAATGTTTTAAACAAAATTCTGATAGTGTTTGGCCAGCTTTAGACTTAATTTGCTGTAATTGCAAAATAAAATGCTGATATATTTGTGGCAAACCCAATTTCTCCTGCGTTTGGGAAAGTGCCCTGCTCCAGATGAATAGGTTATATCTACATCCTGGTTCTATATGGATAAGTAGGTCTTGCTCCCCCTTATAGACTAGGGAAGTCTGGAACACTGAAACCACATGAAAGAAACAAAGGGCGCACCAACCTAATACATTATCCCAAGACCAAATGTTTATTATAGTAAAAAGTGGTAAGAATTATACTCACAAAATGGCTATTGTATGAAAACTCATCACATAATCCAGCATAATTCAATCCATAATACCTCAACTCAGGTGACAGAGGAAGAGGCTAGTCCTCGAAACGTGTCAGCCTATTGGATCTTCATCTTCTGTCTCATGAGTTGATGAATTATCGATTGAACTATGATGGATTATGTGATGAGCTTTTATACAATAGCCATTTTGTGAGTATAATACTTACCATTTTTTACTATAATAAATATTTGGTCTTAGAATAATGCACTAGGTCGGTGCGCCCTTTGTTTATTTTGTGTCATATATTTATGGATTTGAGCATCCTCAAAAATGAAAACATTTATCCAATCGCTGCAACTGCCATTGTATGCAATTGTTGTACAATCGCTTCTATAACCTTACAAGTGATCTGGAAATTTTGCATTCACATCTTGGCCATAGTAGTTGTAACAAACCTGTATAATCCATTTGTGTTACTATATCAGGGTACCAAATAAAAGATCTTCTTTTCAGTTATTCTAGAAAAAAATGTAAGCACAAATGTGTTTTGTCCTGTTTCAGTTTAATCATCTCTTCCTACCCTCATTGGACTTTAGTTGTCAACACAGTTTGCAGATCTCTTTTATCTGTTATCTAAAATCAACAGTTCTGCACTAAATGTTGTGTGAATTCATTGCCCCTTCTCTCTAGCAAACTGTCACTTTCATAGAATGAGTAATTATCACTGGCACATCTGCAATGTGAAGACATAAATCTCTGGCTTCTAATATCTCCATTGCTCAATACATGTCTCAATATAAAGACCTCAGGTTCCCCCCTCACCTACGTTGGACATCTCTGGCACAGAGGCCCGGTAGGGAGGGTGCAGGAAAACAGGGGGGTTGTCATTAATGTCTTGCACCTTGATGATGAACTGAGAGGGGGGCTCAAGTGGTCGTAGGGTAACCTTGTCCACAGCTTGTGCCAGTAGAATATATTCCTCCTTTTCTTCCCGATCCAAGGACTTTGTTACATGGATATTGCCAGTTTTGTCATCAATAACAAACACAGAACCAGCTCCCTCTCCAGTCAGGATATATTTGGCTCGTCCTTCCCCTCGATCAATATCTGTGTGAAGCTGTAAAGCCATAATACAAGTTACATATAGCTGTTATCGAAGTAATAAGCTCAGCAAGCTTTAGTAGCAAACTATTAAACAAATATAGTTGTGCAGTAATCCATATCAACCAAGCATAACCCAGCTTTCAGTAGTTTAAAGCAGTTCTAGAGTAAAAATATCCTGCCCACTCTGACAAGGCATGATATAACTTGGCAGCATAAACAGCTTCTCCGCTATGCCTTGGCACTTAGTCACATGGCTAAAGATAACGTTAATTCAATAAACATATCTGCCTCAACTTTGATCTTCTTTAACCACTTAAGCCCCGGACCAATTTGCAGCCAAAGGACCAGGCCCTTTTTGCGATTCGGCACTGTGTCGTTTTAACTGACAATTGCGTGGTCGTGCGACGTGGCTCCCAAACAAAATTGGCATTCTTTTATACCCACAAATAGAGCTTTCTTTTGGTGGTATTTGATCACCTCTGCGGTTTTAATTTTTTGCGCTATAAACAAAAATAGAGCGACAATTTTGAAAAAAATGCAATATCTTTTACTTTTTGCTATAATAAATATCCCCCAAAAATATATTAAAAAAATGTTTTTTTCCTCAGTTTAGGCCGATACGTATTCTTCTACATACCCACAAATAGAGCTTTTTTTGGTGGTATTTGATCACCTCTGCGGTTTTAATTTTTTGCGCTATAAACAAAAATAGAGCGACAATTTTGAAAAAAATGCAATATCTTTTACTTTTTGCAATAATAAATATCCCCAAAAAATATATTTTTTTTTTCTCAGTTTAGGCCGATACGTATTCTTCTACATATTTTTGGTAAAAAAAAAAAACGCAATTAGCGATTATTGATTGGTTTGCACAAAAGTTATAGCCCCCAAAGCACGCTACAAATCGAAGGGAGAACGAAGATTCGCAGTACAGGGACCTCGGCTATGAAATGCTCTACCAAACAACATCCGCTTGGAAGAAAACCATCAGGCCTTCAGGAAAAAACTTAAGACCCACCTCTTCTAAATATTGCATGACAACAAGAGCAGTCAAGCGCCTTGAGGCGATTCAGTTCGCATTTGCAGCGCTATACAAATCATTCATTCATTCATTTTACAAAATAGGGGATAGTTTTATAGCATTTTTATTAATATTTTTTTTTTTTTTACTAGTAATGGCGGGGATCAGCGATTTTTAGTGTGACTGCGACATTATGGCAGACACATCGGACATTTTTGACACATTTTTGGGACCATTGTCATTTATACAGCAATCAGTGCTATTAAACTGATTCCTGTGTAAATGACACTGGCAGTGAAGGAGTTAACCACTAGGGGACGGGGAGGGGTTAAGTGTGTGTTTTTTTTAACTGTAGGGGGCGTGGCTTGGCGTCTGACATCACTGATCGTCTTTCCCTATGACAGGGAACAGACGATCAGTGACAGGCTCAGTAGGAAGCACGGGGAGAGGTTTGTTTATACACACCTCTCCTCGTTCTTCAGCTCTGTGACCCAATCGTGGGACACCAGCGGCGATCGGGTCCGCTGGTCCCGCGGGGGTTTTGGTAGATCATAAGCTCAATAGCATGCAATGCCAAGCTGCGGTTTCCAAAGCGAGCAAAGTCCTTTCTTGTATTAAGAGAGGTATGGACTCCAGAGAGAGAGATATAATTTTGCCCCTGTTCAAATCATTAGTAAGACCTCATCTGGAATATGCAGTTCAGTTTTGGGCACCAGTTCTCAAAAAGGATATTGGGGAACTGGAGAAAGTGCAGAGAAGGGCAACCAAACTGATAAGAGGCATGGAGGAGCTCAGCTATGAGGAAAGATTAGAGGAACTGAATTTATTCACACTTGATAAGAGGAGATTAAGGGGGGATATGATCAACATGTATAAATATATAAGGGGTCCATATAGTGAACTTGGTGTTGAGTTATTCACTTTACGGTCAACAAAGAGGACAAGGGGGCACTCTTTACGTCTAGAGGAGAAGAGATTTCATCTCCAAATAAGGAAAGGTTTCTTCACAGTAAGAGCTGTGAAAATGTGGAATAGACTCCCTGCAGAGGTGGTTCTAGCCAGCTCAGTAGATTGCTTTAAGAAAGGCCTGGATACTTTCCTAAATGTACATAATATAACTGGGTACTGACATTTATAGGTAAAGTTGATCCAGGGAAAATCCGATTGCCTCTCGGGGATCAGGAAGGAATTTTTTTCCCCTGCTTTAGCAAATTGGAGAATGCTCTGCTGGGGTTTTTTTTGCCTTCCTCTGGATCAACATATATATATAATTTTTTTTTTTTTTTTTTTTTTTTATTTGTGGTCACGGAGCTCAGGACCAGGTCGCAAGCGAGCCACCGGCGGCGCGCATGCGACCCCCTGCTGGGCTCTTAAAGAGACACGTACAGGTACGTGATTGTGCCCAGCCGCACCATTCTGACGACGTATATTGGCGTGAGGCGGTCCTTAAGTGGTTAATAGCGAGCACAAGATCATTGCCTTGACATTAAAGTGATTGTGAACCTCTGAAATTAAAAATGAACAAAGCATATCCTTCTATACTGTGTACATGCTTCAATCGAAAGCACTTAGTGTGAGTTCTGTCTCCTTTCTCACTTCTCTGCTAGCTACCTGAGTCACCTCTGATAGTCTATGCCATGGGTGCTCAACCTGTGGCCCTCCAGCTGTTGTGGAACTAAGTCCCATAAGGCATTGCAAGCCACTGACAGTTACAAGCATGACTCTCAAAGGCAAAGGCATGATGGGAATTGTAGTCCCGCAACAGCTAGAGCAGGGGTGTCAAACTCAATTTCATTGTGGGCCGCATAAGCATTATGCTTGCCCTCAAAAGGGCCGGTTGCATGGATGCATTGCTTGAAAGCAGAAAGTAGGGGTCTGGAGGACCAGAGGAGGGCTGGAGCTCTCCTGCAGCTGCAGAAAAGGTGCAAGGGCAACATGAAATTGCCTGGAGGGCTGGATTCAGCCCACGGACCTTGTGTTTGACACCTGTGAGCTAGAGGGTCACAGGTTGAGCATCCATGGTCTATGCTGACACCAGACCATCCAAGAGACAGCCCTGTCCCTCCTCCAGTACAAAGTAGGTGATGGACAGCCTTAGTTGTGCATGCTTCCCTTTGTAGAGGAAAGGGGTGTGTCCTATCTCTCTCCACTCAGGTCTCAGATTACACTCATCTCCCTACTGTGCAGTATGTGACCTCAGTACCCCGTCCCCTGCCTTCTGGAGCTGAGAAATGCAGTGTTAACAGGGCAATTCAAACTGCTGTAGAGGAGAAAAGGCTGCCGGTAAAAAAGGTCCAACCTATGTAGGAGTATTTGCTTCATCTCTGTGTATCACCTGATGCTAGTCAATTCAGCGGGTATATGTAAGGATTTACAGCCACTTTAAGACACGGGGTAGTTGGCGCCAAATTTTTGACTATAGGTTTATTTAAAGTAATTATACCTTCCTAAGAACTTAATAACTTGTTTTAATTAAAACCTAAAATTGTCTCTTTGCAAGAACTCGACAGTTTAGTAATGATTTAATATTATCTATATAAATGATCTGAATTAAGAATATTCTTTGAAGGTATTAGTCAACACACACCCACCGGGAGATGTTTTTTCTTTACACACAAATACTGTATGCCAAAAACATATATCTGGTACAAGATACAACTTAATTTGGTGCAAAAAAAAATGTAATTTCACGAATGTGTAGCTAAATGAAGCAGTTGTGCCTGCTGTTTGCAAAGATGCTAACACATTAGGGGGGGGGTTCTGTAGCACCATGTTTGGGACCTCTTTGTGCAAGGAATGCGAATGGTTCAAAGTTCTCTTTTGAATTGTTTCAGTATCTTTTGGTGCGATATAAATGAATAAAATAAATACAAGTAAATAAGATTTCTTTTGATTAGCTGCTATGGGTTATTACACTTTGCACATTGCATTATTAAATAAAGGCCTATGTTTTATTCAGATCGAATCCCTAATGATTGTATCTTGTTTACATTATACTGTTCTTTGCAATCACAGCTTTTATTTTTTTCTGTATGCTACCAAACTATTACTGAACCGTTTACAAGCCGCAAATTTCATTCAGACGTAAGCCTGCCCAACTGGAGCTTGTAATCTAATTTTCCTTCCACAAAAGTACAAAGACACAGCCTGGCGCCCATTTAGTCAGAAGCCAATTAACCTACCAGTAGTTCTTTGGCCTGTAGAAGAAAGCTAAAGTACCTGGAAAAGCCTGCACCAACATAGAACCTATGAGCAAGCTCTGATATATTCATTGTAATGTAGGGAATACATATAGATACATAAAGATTCAAATTGTTATCTATCACTTCATCATTTAGGAGGGTTGTGAAGCTGGCCATACACTAAAAGATTTTTTTGTTATGTCTGCAGGCTGTATGCAAAAAAAATCTAACAGATTCCTCCATCCACCCTAAACAGAGTAGTGAGGCCCATGTATACTGATGGCCAGCACAAGCAGCTGTCAGAATTGGGTGGGCATTGTCAAACAGAGACTACAGCTGATTGGCCACAGTCCATGCTTGGCCATTAATAATCCACCTGTTGATTTTGTATCAAAGGATATCAGGCAATGGGAGACCTCTCAATGCTTATTTTTCAGCTGGTTCATCAGAACCTGACCGAAATTCAGTCAGTGTATGGCCAGCTTTACTGTTATGTGCTAAAAAGACAAGTAAGGAAACAAACCTTACAGTACCGTAAGTTTCTGGCAAACTAGTGTTGCCTGTTTTATTCGACCAGTCTTGGCATCAATCCCAGCAAAAGATGGAAAGTAAGGAAACGGACCTTACAGTAAGTTGCTGACAAACCAGTGTTGCCTGTTTTTTTTTGACCGGTCTTGGCATCAATCCCAGCACAAGATGGCCTCTTACTTACTACAGTAAGTACAGATTTTGTAAGGGGTAATTTAGTATTATAGGTTAAAGTTAAGGATTGGGTTAGGGTTTAAAGTTGAACCCCAGGCAGATATAAAAGGCACACATGAATGCAGCTTAGCGATTAATAATTTATCATTACATTTATTTTTTTAATGCAAGCAGTGTAGGTAGCCTCTTGCAGTCTACTCTATAGTCTGTACATCAGAGCTCAAACTAAAAGAGGAAGAAGTGGAACAAGGAGCCATTCATATGTGCTGCAAAGCACAGAGCATGCTATTAGGAAGAGAGTGGAGGAAAAAGCAACATGTAAGGTTGGCCAAACATTATACAATTTTTTTCTTCCATTTCCTTTAGATTTAACTTCAACTATGTAGTACAATGGCCTGCCTGACTGCATACAAATTGAAAGTGTTTAGGTTTGACCTCATATTATATGGTTTTGGTAAATCTAGGAGAACTGTATAATGCATGGCCAGCCTTAGTGTGCTGCTTCTCTTTTCACTGGGCAGTCACAGGGCAAGGGGTGGAGAGGAGACCTGTAAGTTTAAAGGTAAACCCCAGTAAAACATTTTTTTGGGCACATAGGTTAACTCTAACAAAGTATATCCTAAGTTCTGCTGGCTACTGTAAAAATCCTCCCTCCTACAATGCCAGATACGCGCCACAGTAGTGATATTTTGTCAGAGTTAAGAGCAGCAGCTCTAAATGTAAAGGACTTGTGCCATTGGCCTTTCCAAATTCTGTCTCCTTGTCCATTCACATCCTAGTGTTCACCTCCCAGAATGCAAGGTATTCTGTGACTGGAAAAGGGGCAAATTATCGCCTAATCACAGTCCAAACCTCACTGGAGGGAGGAGTTTTACATTAACCAGCAGCCAGGAGAACGTGGCATATGCTTTATTAGAGGTAAATTATGTGCCTAAAATTTTATTTACTGGAGTTTAGCTTCAAGTGAAACGGGACTCTTCTGCAGGTCAGACCTGTGTAAAGTTCAGGACTAGGTGGACAAAAATACAATCCTTTGGCAGGTAAAATGGCTTTCAGATATATATCTGGGTATTGACAATTGACAATACTGCCAATACGCGGCATGGCCACATCCTGCGCACTCCTGTGGCAATTTGACGCATGCATGTGCACGGCGGTGCCATGAATCGGCAAATGCGTGGTGGCATGCGCAGAACGTGATATATGCTGACGCCAACTGGCCTATAAAAAACCTGTGCTTCTTTGGGCACTGCATTTCCTGTACCACCTTCAGGGTGCTCTCTCAGCACTCTGGCCTCTGACCAGGTACGTGACACCGACACTACAGAAGAAGCATCTGCATCTGCTTAAGCTCACTGTACTCTAATGCTCTGGGATGGCCCAGATCACACTTAATGGGTTGCCAACCCTGAGCATGGGTTCTGGCCCGCGGGCCATGGGTTGAGCTCCGCTGTAAAAGGTGGCCTTTGTGTTCCATTATGGTTCAGGGCCAGGGGTTGTAAATTATAAATGTGATTTTGGTTGGTTGTCAGGACCCAAAAACCAAAATACCAATGGTGAAGGGAATCTATGGTGGAAATAAACGTATTGTAATGAATCTGTGCTGTGCTAACACGTGCGGCCGCTGGCAAATAAAGTTTGATATACCCAAACATAAACACTTATAATATCATGAAATGATGCAGCACCAGTGAATACAATAAAAACATACAAAAAATAAGTAAATAAAAGTTGTTTACGCTGCAAAGAGTTACGTTTCTCCTAACTCAAAGACCATATATAATCAAATAAAATAGATCTTCAACCATCCAGCAGATCCTTGTAGTGTAACAAAAACACTGAGTGCCACCACCTTATTCAAAATCCACACTCACCAGACCATGAGATGTAACAGGTACTTGAGCACAGATCCTCCTCAGGTGTATGCACTTCCACTCTGGAATCACTCCACTTAGGTAACAGCAAAAGGCAACTGGAAAAGTTAGAGCTCTCCAAGGAGCTAAGAAAACTGCTGACAACCTGGAATCGTACAGCGGCATGATGTCCCACTGGGACATCACGCCGCAGTACCATTCCGGGTTTTTAATATGACTTAAAGAGATAGTAAACCTCCAGAAAATAAAAAGCAATGCCCCCCCCCGCAGATTTAAGTCATAATGTATTAGTTTGCACCGCATAATAGGACATTATGACAGACTTACCTGTATATGGAGCCCTCCAGCACATCACTGTCCCGGATCTCCCATGCTGCCATTTTCACCCGGTCTTCCTTTCTGGGTTTGTGTGCTCCGGCTGTATGAGTGGCCGGGGCCATAATGAAGGTCAGGCATGACGTCACCAGCCACCAGTTGTGTGAATATCTCCTAAACAAGTTTAGATATTCCCTGTACCTACAGGTAAGTCTTATAAAAGGCTTACCTGTAGGTAAACATTCAAAAGTGGAGTTTAATACCACTTTACTATTTGTAATAATGTACATAGTTGTGGGCTGCCACATGTTTGTACAACATTTGCATTCTCTGTGTACTAAATACAGATTCATGATTGCATATGATTGCTCAAATTACAGCTAAAGCCTACAAACAACTAGAGACCGTTTAAAAGCTTTAGGAATGATGAAACCAAACTTAGACCTGGAGTTACATGGGCGATTTGGATCTCCTTGGTCCTGACTAATGCAACTACTTGCTGTGTCACCTCATTAGGCTAGGGGTACATGGGGGATTTTTAGTAGTTCTGCTAAATTCACTAAGGACTCATCACTAGGAGTGGCAATTGTTCTCTAAAAAGATGGAACAAATGTCTCCCTATGGAGTGAACCACACAGGGTAAGCAAAGCAATAAAGTCTTTGCATGGCTTGTTCTGTGATTTGTTTGCTGAAAATCATTTAGCAACGATGCTGACTGTTACATGTAATGCCACGATAAATGTACCCTCTAATATCTACATATCTTTAAATACTGCGTTATTGCCAGGTCATCTGAGTGCAATAGTTTTGCACTTTTCACTTTGTAATTATGTCTAAAGGCCCATAATCATCTATAGTCCAGCTAGGCTGTGAGTTGGCATAAATCTGAGCTAAACCTTTAACAGCTCAATGGAGACTTGAATCCTGCCAGTGCCAGCCTGGGCCTAAATGAGCCATAGCCAAGAAGTACTGACCCACATGCAGGTCTGCAACTACAATTTCCTTAGCTCAATTGTGCTATAAATTGAGTATATTGTAGCCAATGCTTATTTGGTATGGCGGTAGAGTTATTTTATTATGTTATTTACACAAGATTTAGCAGGGCAAGAAGCTCTCAGGAGTTTTCAACAGCCCGCAAGCACTCTTATAATGTATATAAATAAAAATAAAATAATTTCATAGGTAATAGCTTGGCTCCACAACAGTTTGTGCAGTCTTTTTCATCATCATTACCTTGCCCTGTCTAATTTTAGATCACGATCCTGCCAACAAGTGTGCCTCCTGCTACTAAGGCACAATGAAACTTCTGCAGTGTCTTATTGCAGGGGCAGCGTTGTTACCCTGTGCACCATAGACTGCCTGCATATTTAACTTGTAATAGAGAGAGCTGGCTAGTCCTTCTATGGCTGGCCACACACTAAACAACTTGATTGTACAATCTCCGTTCGATCTACCAACAACTAAGTAGTGCAAAGACCTGCTTGTCTGAATACAAATTGGAGGGATTATTTAGATGTCTTCATATGTCCAACCTCAATGCTTTATGAGTTGAACAAGCCAGGGAGTAAGGTCCGAACTCCTAATTTGAATTCTTGTTCTAGATCAGTGGGTCTGAAAATAAAAAACAAAAATATAATATATTGCAGCTTACCAATCATTAGATGTGGTGGCTGCATTCGTTTTCTTTTTGGAGGCTTTTTTCATCTGTTTTTACCCAGTGATCTGGCCATTAACACACCTCCCGTATTAAAGTAACCCCACTTTGGATGAAGGAGCAAAGGGGGCACCTTAGCAGCATTGTCAGTCTAGGGGAGGGGAGGTAGTGTTATGCTGGCCATACACTATACGAAAAATTGTCCGACATTCGGTCGATTAGACCATTCGTTCATTTTTTGGCCAGTTAATCGGCACAAAATTGATAATCTTTGGGACGTTTTTTGAGCCGAAAAAAGTTTGGAAATTTTCTGCCGAATGAACGATAAATTGAAAGGTTAATGTGTTTCCCGTCCGAACTGTCTGCACTAGGTATATGTAAAAGAAACTAACAAAAAATGCATCCATTTATGTCCACTGAACGATTTATCCGTCATTACATGATGGCATTATCGGTTGTGCTCACGGCCGAATGTTCGTTTTTCGAAAATGGGTTTGTCCGATTTTTCGTATAGTGTATGGCCAGCATTAGATGCACTAGACGTTTTAGATGGGCTTGACTAACGCATTAAAGCTGAACTAAGATTTTTTAAAGCATATTTAATTCATTTTTAATATTCAAAGCAAACTTACCCATCCATTCATGTCTCCATGTTTTATTTTGTAGAGCAATTGCTTTGAAATACACCCCTCTAGCATTTCTAGCTGTGGCCATCTTAGCTAATGGCAGATGATTCCTGTAGCATTTACTTCCTAGAATCCATCTGTCTTTAGTTCAGCATGCAGGCAGGAGGGTGCACTTAGCTTAGAAAGACCCTCTTTCCCTCCTCCAGATGAAAGAAAAAAAATGCCCATTAAGACTAATAGGACGTATGACATCATTTTGGCCTAGGCCAGAAACCAGAAAACAACTGAAGAACTATAAACAAAGGTTTAAAACAAGTAAATATAATAAACCTTCCTAACTATTTACTAATGCTATCATCATAAGGATTAAAAATAGTTAAAGCATTTGTTACTCCAACACTTCATGTGCCTGCTGTACCACATACTTGTATGAAAAAGTATCCTGTTCACTTCGTATTGTTTCCTTTGTGGGAAATCCGTGGTGTGCTGCTAGTTCCTCTGCTTTCCCATTAAAAACTGACCACACTAAGCAGGAGAACACACCGTGGTCTGTTTTCTAGCTATACTGGGAACTCAGCCTGCTCTTCTACAATGATGAAACTTGTCCTGACACAGCCATTCACTGGAAAGCTCAGTATACTGATGCTTCTCCTCCCCCAGCCCTTATGCAGCTGAGAATAGAGGGAATGTGATCACTTATAAAAAAGGAAAAAAGGTATTTATTATGTTTTTTGATAGCGCTACACAAATGTTTTACCTTTCATTTCTATTTTAAATTGAATGGGTTGTTTTACAAGGTGATTGTTTACAATTTGATTGAGAAAGTTTAGTTCCCCTATAATGAATAAAAGCTGACCACTGCAAGCAACCCTGTAAGTAGTAAATGTCTTGTCCCATCCCTCTAACTGCTACTTTGTCTGGACAGCTTGGTCTGTCGGAAATTAATGAATTTACTAGGTGGACCACCAGGTGAAAAAAAAAGGAATAAAAGCCTAAAAAGAAAACTAAAGAACCCACCACAACTAAGAATTGGTAAGCTGCAATATAATACATTTTGTTTTGGGGTTTAATACTACTTTAAATAGCATGGTGCTTATTTTCTCAGTATAGGTTTACTTTTAATTCTAAACAAAAGATCAGCTTTATTAAATACTCTTATAAATGTGTGTTAATATTTTAAAAACCCTATTTCCATGTATATTTGTTAATTTTAAGTGTATATACATGAGACCATCTATATTTTCCCATTACAAACTTGGGCCCTGCTTCCTGCTTTACGCAGCTATACAACGGTTGCACTTTAGTGCCCCTTTTCACAATGCAAGGCTATGGGATTAACTTAAACGCTTTAGCTCTCACACCTGTATACCCCCCATTTTTTTTTTTGACGTGGGCCTGTTTATTCAGTAATAACTTTGTCATTACTTAAGAGAACAAGTTCATATATTTTTTAGAACAAGCAAGGCTTTTTTTTTGGTGATATTACTTAAAGTGTTTTACTTTGATCAGTGTTAGTTTAAAAAAAGATTGTGTTTTTATGGATAAAAAAATATACATTTTAGTCTATAATTTATACAGTTTAAATTACACTAAACTTATGATTCTGTTACAAAGCATTGTAAAGTTATTTACAAATGAAAAAAAAAGTTTTTTTTTCAAATTTTATTTAATGTTTTGCTTTTTTTAATGCAACACTAAAAAAATGAATGAACAAAACGAATAAAAAGGAAAAAAAAAAGTTTAACTATTAATGGCTGGAGAAAAAGCCCTGTAACTGAAGGTTTGTACCTTGCTACAGATCTGTGGCTGGAGGCATAACCTGCAGGAGCCAGAGCATTGCAACCATGATCCACTGATAGTTGGATACACTGATAATTTTTAATAATTAATATTGGAGCATTGTTTGCAAAATGCCTTTCAGCCCACGTTCACATTGGTCCGATTTGACATGCGATTTGACATGTCAAACCGATTTGACATGCAATTTGACATGTCAAACCGCATACCAAATTGGAGCCTATTGCTGGCAATGGCACCGTCCATTCCTAAAAGTAGTTTCTGCACTACTTTCGGCGACTTTGAGGGCGATTTCAACAGACATCTGTGCATAAGCCCGCACAGATGTCTGTCAAATCATCACCCCCCAAGTCAGAATGAAATTCCAGCTGAACTCACACGATTCGATTTCAAACCCACCCTTAAGCCCCAGCTGAACTCACACGATTCGATTTCAAACCCAGCCTCTACGTAGTCCCGTCATAGGAACGTGAGCTAAAGTTTATCAAACCGCAAGAACATACATTTAATATATTGCAACTTATGAGTCTTTGTGTGCTGGTTGCATTCGTTTTCTTTTTTTTTCAAGCTTTTTTTCTTTATTTTTGAACACACTTCTCTTGTATTGTATTTTTGGAGGAGTAGCATTGTCACCTTCGGACTACAGAACACCTTTCCCCTCCCCATCTCCGCAGACTGAATTGTAAAGGGTTAAAACAGTGTCTAGAATTTCACTGCTTCAGAGTCAGGAAGTTAAGAGCTTACTAGATTTCTGGTAGCATCAACAGATTTCTTTACACTTATTTGACAGATATAAAGGAAGGCCTTCAATGATACTGTATATATAAAAGACCAAAAAAGAGCATATGTGTTTATTGAGAAGTTAACCAAGTTAACATTGTAGGCAATGACATACTGTACATCAAACAGCTGCGGACAGATGGTCAACATTGTACAAAAGTAGAATAATGTAATTACAATTATAAATTGCACAGATTAGGATATGATAAATTAGGGTCCTCGTTTTAGACCCAGATTTGGGATCTTATAGGTAGATGGAGGGATCTGAAGATCAGCGTCTTGGCTTTCTTCCAGGTAATAATACAACAAAATCTTCAATGTCTGTGTAAAATAATGTATGGGGAAAAGCATATAGATCCAAAAGATGGATGTTAAGGCTGCGGAAGCGGAGTTATGAGTAGGGTTAAAGAAGAATAGACAGGGATTACATACACTTGTAACATTTTAAGCTCATCTCCAGACAAATATTAAAATAATATAAAATATAGGGCTTAATGTGGAACTCCTGATATCTTTCCTCCCCTATATATTCTCTGCATAGTACTGCCCAGAGCACTCAGAGATAGGTGAGCGATGTTACATGACCCGTCATATTCCCGAAGCAATTGACGCGCAAACCATGTTCAGGAAGCACAAAGTAATCTTTCCGAGTAGCTTCTAATGTGGTGGTTTGGCCATGGTTGCTTTATATAATTCAGCTCCTTACTGATTTTTTTTAATCTGCCTGGAGTTCGACTTTAAAATGAATCTTTCATGAAAGAAGTGTGGAAGCTGCCATTGCAGGCTCGCTTCTGAAAATACCAGAACAAGTCCCAGAACAAGCATGCTGCAAACAGGTATCAGAAAGGCATCACACATCACACTTGCTTATTTCTATACTTGTTCTCTGTCAGTGACTCAGACAGCATTATAATCAAAGCATCATAATGACAGCTAAGGAACTAGTATTCCCAACGGAGAGTTTAGTGATAGCAGCCTCCCTTAATCTCTCATGACAGTATTCCTTGAAGGTGTCCATAAATATTAGATGACAGTCTCCCAATGGCAATCAAATGTCTATGGGTCAGTCCCTGAAATCCCCAAATGACCTTCTCTCCTATATTGTGAAAAGTGATTACCCCCCTCACATTTTTGTAAATATTTTATTAAATCTTTTCATGTGACAACACTGAAAAAATGGTACTTTGCTACAATGTAAAGTAGTAAATATACAGCTTGTATAACAGTGTAAATTTGCTGTCCCCTCAAAATAACTCAACAGCCATTAATGTCTAAACCGCTGGCAACAAAAGTGAGTACACCCCTAAGTGAAAATGTCCAAAGTGGGCCCAATTAGCCATTTTCCCTCCCCGGTGTCATGGGACTTGTTGGTGTTACAAGGTCTCAGGTGTAAATGGGGAGCAGGTGTGTTAAATTTGGTGTTATCGCTCTCACTCTCTCATAATGGTCACTGGAAGTTCAACATTGGCACCTCATGGCAAAGAACTCTCTGAGGATCTGAAAAAAAGTATTGTTTCTACATAAAGATGGCCTAGGCTATAAGAAGATCGCCAAGCCCCTGAAACTGAGCTGCAGCATGGTGGCCAGGACCATACAGCAGTTTCACAGGACAGGTTCCACTCAGAACAGGCCTCGACATGGTCGACCAAACAAGTTGAGTGCACGTGCTCAGCTTCATATCCAGAGGTTGTCTTTGGGAAATAGATGTATGAGTGCTGACAGCATTGCTGCAGGGGTTGAAGGGGTGGGGGGTCCGCCTGTCAGTGTTTAGAACATTCACCGCCCACTGCATCAAATTGGTCTGCATGGCTGTCGTCCCAGAAGAAAGCCTCTTCTAAAGATGATACACAAGAAAGCCTGCAAACACTTTGCTGAAGACAAGCAGACTAAGAACATGGATTACTGGAACCATGTCCTATGGTCTGATGAGACCAAGATAAACGTATTTAGTTCAGATTGGGTCAAGCGTGTGTGGCAGCAACCAGGTGAGGAGTACAAAGACAAGTGTGTCTTGCCTACAGTCAAGCATGGTGGTGGGAGTGTCATGGTCTGGACAGTGTAAATTTTCTGTCCCCTCAAAATAACTCAACACACAGCCATTAATGTCTAAACCGCTGGCAACAAAAGTGAGTACACCCCTAAGTGCAAATGTCCAAATTGGGCCCAAAGTGTCAATATTTTGCGTGGCCACCATTATTTTACAGCATTGCCTTAACCCTCTTGGGCATGGAGTTCACCAGAGCTTCACAGGTTGCCACTGGAGTCCTCCTCCACTCCTCCATGATGACATCACGGAGCTGATGGATGTTAGAGACCTTGCGCTCCTCCACCTTCCCTTTGAGGATACCCCACAGATGCTCAATAGGGTTTAGGTCTGGAGACATGCTTGGCCAGTCCATCACCTTTTACCCTCAGCTTCTTTAGCAAGGCAGTGGATGTCTTGGAGGTGTGTTTGGGGTCGTTATCATGTTGGAATACTGCCCTGCGGTCCAGTCTCCGAAGGGAGGGGATCATGCTCTGCTTCAGTATGTCACAGTACATGTTATCATTCATGGTTCCCTCAATTACCTGTAGCTCCCCAGTGCCGGCAGCACTCATGCAGCCCCAGACCATGGTACTCCCGCCACCATGTTTGACTGTAGGCAAGACACACTTGTCATTGTGCTCCTCACCTGGTTGCCGCCACACACGCTTGACCCAATCTGAACCAAATAAGTTTATCTTGGTCTCATCAGACCACAGGACATGGTTCCAGTAATCCATGTTCTTAGTCTGCTTGTCTTCAGCAAACTGTTTGTGGGCTTTCTTGTGTATCATCTTTAGAAGAGGCTTCCTTCTGGGATGACAGCTATGCAGACCAATTTGATGCAGTGTGCGGCGTATGTTCTAAACACTGACAGACTTACCCCCCACTCCTTCAACCTCTGCAGCAATGCTCTCAGCACTCATACGTCTATTTCCCAAAGACAACCTCTACATATGACGCTGAGCATGTGCACTCAACTTCTTTGGTCGACCATGACGAGGCCTGTTCTGAGTGGAACCTGTCCTGTTTCAGACACAGGACACCGGAAGTGACGGTCACACCATTCGAGCTCGCTGCTCGTTCGTATACACTGTACATACCGCAATTTTAAATGTGAGTACCACATTTTTTGCTTTATGATGAATAAACATTACTGAGTGTTAAACTACTACACCAGAGAGCCTCTTTTGTGTTTCTCCATTCCACCTGCTTGATACAGTGGGAGCAATCACTCTGCTGAGTACCTGGCCCTGGAAACAAGCTGTGACGCTTTAGGTGCCTTACCACTGTGAAGAAAGGAAAGGGAGCCTCTCCCCTTCTGCCCCAGAGTGACCTATTGGTTTTACTAAATGCTGCTTACCTTGCAGCTGTGAGGTAAAAAGTTAGTACACCTGTAGGTGTCATTTCACATTGAAGATCCACCCAAAGTCACTGTGTCACCTTGTTGATGTTACCTAACACTCTTCATTTTTACTTGCACCTTGCACCTTATTATTAAGAAGTCTACACGTCTCTCATTTGAGTGGAAGTTACACCACTGGTTGCACTTTTTCACATTTGGACATTTTGAAGCTTCACCTATTTTCTATGTTGTGAATATAGAATTTTTTTTCGCTAGTTAATTTTTGTATCGTATTTAGGTACTTTTTAGTCACTGTACTTTGCTCGTTTGCACATTATTGATCACGATTCCAATTTTATAATTTTTTTGCCTAATTTATTGTTCACGTTTTAAACTGGCATTTAGACTTTTATATTTATATTGGAGTGCAATACCATCACTTGATTGTTTATATACTTTATTTTGGGTAGTGTTTGGCACATACGGTAGTTGCAGCACCTTTGACCATATTTATCCACACTCCAAAGTAGCGCAGGAATAACCACTCTTTCCATGTCCTGTTAAACCGCTGTATGGTCTTGGCCACTGCAGCTCAGTTTCAGGGGCTTGGCGATCTTCTTATAGCCTAAGCCACCTTTATGTAGAAAACAATTATTTTTTTTCAGATCCTCATAGAGTTCTTCGCCATGAGGTGCCATGTTGAACTTCCAGTGACCAGTATGAGAGAGTGTGAGCGATAACACCAAATTTAACACACCTGCTCCTCATTCACACCTGAGAACTTGTAACAGTAACGAGTCACATGACACCGGGGAGGAAAAATGGCTAACTGGGCCCAATTTGGACATTTTCACTTAGGGGTGTACTCACTTTTGTTGCCAGCGGTTTAGACATTAATGGCTGTGTGTTGAGTTATTTTGAGGGGACTGCAAATTTACACTGTCCAGACCATGACACTCCCACCACCATGCTTGACTGTAGGCAAGACACACTTGTCTTTGTACTCCTCACCTGATTGCCTGGTTTTACACTGTCATACAAGATGTACACTCACTACTTTACATTGTAGCAAAGTGTCATTTCTTCAGTGTTGTCACATGAAAAGATATAATAAAATATTTACAAAAATGTGAGGGGTGTACTCACTTTTGTGAGATACTGTATATGTGTTCCCTCCATGCTTCCGTTTAAAACAAGCTGACTCAAAAAAACATCTATCCTATGGTCTATGCTCAGCTCAGCTTTAGATACATCGATAATAATGCTAGAATCGCTTGCTTCTCAGAGTTTTACATTTCCAACCAAAATGATCAATTTAGGTTCCACTGAGCTGTAATCTAATACTGAGATTATTCTATATTCCTTTTGTTTTGAAATGTGATTTAATTACATTCATATAAGCTATAAGATATCTTGGGGGACCCTCTACAAACGACTGAAAGAGACATTGATTAATCTCTGTGTAGACAGCTGGAATTGTAAAAAAAAAAAAAAACTATCGTATGTAAAAAGAAAGGAGGTCAGACACATAATTAGAAATTACTGTTCTAGATAGCCTTCCATCTTCCAGCCACTGCACTCTCTGTTTATTTTCTTAAATCCTACCCATTCACCAGCATCTACTTAATCCCTAAACAAAAAAAACACGACTGCAAATTATATTACTGATAACTGTTTAAGGATTCCTGAGACATAAATATCTCCTCCTTGGTTCCTGGCAAATCTATTTGTTGACCAAACCAATCAATGCCCAGTGTGACTAAGCCATTGTTCTATTCTGGCTTTAAAGTCTCCAAAGAAACAGAGCACCTGAGGACCTAACTGTTGCATTGACTATAGTAACACCCCAAGTCATTTATTTAATTTTACCAAGGTACATTTTATCCAGATAATTTTCATACTAAAGATAACCAAACAATGCAAAAAGTTTCAAATGTAAATGGGATAGTGAAGGTCCTAACATACAGCATATGACTCAAAGATTAAAGCCTTGTACATACGGGTTGAATGTCGAATGGTTTATTAGAAACCGACCGACATTCAGATAGTAGAGGTAGGCCAGTTTCTTTGAAATGTTGGCCAGTTTAATAGAAACCAGCAGACATTCGGATAGTGGAGGTCCTAACATACAGTATATGACTCAAAGATTAAAGCCTAGTACATACGGGTTGAATGTCGGCCAGTTTAATAGAAACGTTCAGACATTCGGCCCGTGTGTATGGCCGCCAATCTGACAGAAGGCGTCCAAAAAAGGTCTGCTGAGCGACTCCTGATCAGCGCTCTCAGCCAATGGCTGAGAATGCTGACCAGAGTGTTCTGGAGGGGCCCACCCCCCTGTCAGAACACAATAGCACAGCAGGGGAGATCTGTCAGGTCAGCTTTTTTTTCCGTACAACCCACTGGCTTGAACAAACAAAATCTAGTGGTGTATACCAGGCTTAAAACTATTTAATTTTTTGGACAGGATGGATTACTATAAAAGTGTCTTTGTTGGAAGGGGTTAGGTGACCCTGTTTATTTCCTCATGTGGCCACTAGAGTCCTCCTGTGGCTACTATGAAGCAAGACAGCCACTTGGCATGGGATCTGGAAGACAACGAGGATCACCATAGTAGTGGTAGCTACTACAGTGATTCTACGCTTCTACAGGGATCAGCCAGGTATGGAATATGCATACTTTGGTCCAAGCTGAGCCAATGTAACTATGCAAAAAAAAAATCATGGTTGATATTAAACCCCTTATTGTACCATATGATCCCTTACTGACCTCTATAATAACATACAGAAGATTGTGTTATTATTCCATTGATTCACCTAATATTTAACATTTTACAATTTACAGTATCCAATGATGTTGGCCAGGGAAAACAGGGCATACTCATTTCATAGTTGTTAAATTTGCTTAATTAACCGCTTTAGCCCCGGGCGATTTTTATTCCATTCCTTACCAGAGCACTTTTTGCGAATCGGCAGTGTGTCGCTTTAACTGACAATTGCGCGGTCCTGCGACGTTGCACCCAAACAAAATTGACGTCCTTTTTCCCCTACAAATAGAGCTTTCTTTTGGTGGTATTTGATCACCTCTGCGGTTTTTATTTTTTGCGCGATAAACAAAAGAAGAGCGACAATTTTGAAAAAAACACAATATTTTTTACCTTTTGCTATAATAAATATCCCATTTAAAAAAAAAAAAAACAAAACACATTTTTTTACTCAGTTTAGGCCGATACGTATTCTTCTACATATTTTTGGTAAAAAAAAATCGCAATAAGCGTTTATAGATTGGTTTGCGCAAAAGTTATAGCGTTTACAAAATAGGGGACAGATTTATTTCTTTTACTAGTAATGGCGGTGATCTGCGATTTTTTTCGTGACTGCGACTTTGCGGCGGACACTTCGGACACTTTTGACACATTTTTGGGACCGTTGCTATAAAATGGCACTGATTACTGTGTAAATGTGACTGTCAGGGAAGGGGTTAACACTAGGGGGGGGGTTGCAGGGGTTAATATGTTCCCTATGCGAGTGATTCTAACTGTGGGGGGAGGGGACTCACAAGGGGAGGAGACCGATCGGTGTTCCTCTGTACTTGGAACACATGATCGGTCTCCTCTCCAGTGACAGGACGTGGACCTGTGTGTTTACACACACAGCTCCACGGTCCCGCTGTTTTCCCGGGCAATCGCGGGTGCCCGGCGGACATTGCGGCTGCCGGGCACGCGCACGGGGTCCCGAGCGACGACGTGGGACCTAGATGGCCGGGAATAGGAGGACGTCATATGACATCCACCCAGGATGGGAGATCCACCTTGTGGACGTCATATGACGGTCGGCGGTATTGAAGTGGTTAATTGGGAGACTTTTAGGGAAGTAAATATCACATATTAAATTGAAGATCATCACACAATTAATCCTTAAATGCCACAGATACCCTATTAATGGGGGCTGCAGGGGGTAAGTAGGGGCAAACTTCCTTCAAATGTGTGAATAATCATCACATAAGTACTATTTTTTAGTCTGACCAGTGATGCTATGGAAGAACCAAGCATAGTCCTGGGCATCTGCTGCTGTAGCATTCCCCCTCGCTCCACAAACAAACATTCTTTCTACCATGAAATGATACCCTTTAATGCTTTGGTCATGCACATTGTATATAATATATACATTTGAGAATTTTTGCAATTGAATAAAGGCATGTGGGCACCTCTAGATAATTGAAACGTGTGTAAGACCCCATATAATGCCCTAATTATTTAAAGCGGAACTTAACCCATAACAACTTAATAAAAAATAATGTTCTTTAGCAAGGAAAATACATTCCACATTATTAATCATACTACCAAAATTAGTGTTTGCTGTAGCATGGCTCCTATTTCTTCTTGCTGGAGGCTGCCATTTTTCTGCAGCCCAGAGCCCCAGCAGTAAATCATAAAGCAGAACTAAATCCATTGATTTAACGGTTTCCAAAAAACAATTACATTCATGGAAAGCCAGGATTGCTAACTGTCACATTTGCATGTGTCTCCAACCAAACCGTCAAACCATTATATGGCTGGTGTCATAACTGATCACATGGGCAGCACCATGGCAGTTGCAGATCAAACAGAAGGAGCTTCCTTGGCTGTAGAGGATAGGAGGGTTTAATTCTGTTTTAAGGCTGTCAGCAGATCGGCCTCTACAAACTCAGCAGTGCCTAAAAATGGAGAGACACTGGGCATGTGCAGAGCAGGGTGAGACAAAGTATTACTGGATTAAAAACACTAAAGGCCAGGGGTCTCCAAACCTTGGCCCTCCAGTCGATCAGGAATTACAATTCCCATCATGCCTAGTCAAGTCTGTGAATGTCAAAGTTTTACAATGCCTCATGGGATGTGTAGTTCCGCTGGAGGGCAGTAGTTTGGAGATCCCTGCTATACAAACTTATTTTTAATGTTTTACATAGCTACAGTGGGGAAAATTATTTGATCCCCTGCAGATCTTGTAGATTTTCCCACTTACAAGGAAATGAAGGGTCTATAGTTTTTATAGAGATAGAAACAGAATATCAACTAAAATATCGAGTTGCAGTTCAGTGAGTAAAATAAGTATTTGATCCCCAAGCAAAACATGACTTAGTACTTTGTGGAGAAACCCTCGTTGGCAAGCACAGAGGTAGGAGGTTTCTTGTAGTTGGTAACCAGGTTTGCGCACAGGTAAGGAGGGATTTTGGTCCACTCTTCTTTACAGATCTTCTCAAAATCTTTCTTGGCTGTTGCTTGTCAACTCGAAGTTTCAGCTTCCTCCATACATTTTCTATAGGAATAAGGTCTGGAGACTGGCTAGGGCACTCCTGCCACTCCATGACTTTAATGTGCTTCTTCTTGAGCCACTCCTTTGTTGCCTTGGTGGTTTTGGGTCATTGTCATGCTGGAAGACCCATCTTTAGTGTTCTGGTTGAAAGAAAAAGGTTCTCATCCAAGATTTTACAATACTGTACATGGCCCTGTCCACTGGCCCCCCAACGCGGCAAAGTTGGCAAGTACCTTTAGCAGAGAAACAGCCCCAAAGCCTAATGTTTCAACCTCCGTACTTAACTATAGGGATGGTGTCCTTAGGGTCATAGTGAGCATTATTCTTCCTCCAAACACGGAGAGTCGAGTTAATGCCAAAGAGCTCAAATTTGATCTCATCTGACCATAGCACTTTCTCCCAATCCTTCTCTGAATCATTTAGATGTTCATAGGCATGACTGTACATGTGCCTTCTTAAGGAGGGGTACCTTACGGGCGCTGCAGGATTTCAATCCATGGCGGCGCATTGTGTTACCAATGGTTAGTTTGGTGACTGTGGTCCCAACTGCCTTGAGATCATTCACAAGCTCCTCCCGTGTGGTTCTGGGCTGATCCCTCACCTTTCTCATAATCATCCTTATCCCATGAGGTGAAATCTTGCATGAAGCTCCAGACTGAGGGTGATTGATGGTTACTTTGTATTTCTTCCATTTGCGAATAATCACTCCAACAGTTGTCTCCTTCTCATCGAGCTTCTAGCTGATGGTCTTTTAGCCCATTGCAGCTGCAGGCCTCTTGACCCCCATAAGGAAAGAGAGCCCTGACTGATGGGGGCATGTCCAGGGCGGGTCAAAGTGACCAGAGGGTCATTAAAGATTGGTGGGGTTGTGGCTTGGGTTGGGCCCGAGCTCGACAAAAGTGTCGCGCCCAGAAATTCTGGATCCTTCTGGAAAGATCCGTTGGAAGAGCTGCTGACCCTGTGCCTCCAGCCATGGACACCGAGCTCCTTTTGGCCAAGGTCCGTGAGCTGGCCCTTCAAGGTCGGGCTGACTGGCTGTTTTCACTCCTCTCCCCCGGGACTGCTCCTCCTGTCCCTCCTGCTCCTCACTCTCCCCCTCCCCTGCCTGCGGATCCTCTTGTGGAGCCCAGGGCCCGGAGACGGGTCCGCCCGCCTTCTCGGCTGAGCCCCAGTTCCTACAGAGCCTCGGCAGGCCAATCCTGCGACCCCTGCTCCCCTTCTGCCCTGTGTGCCAGCGCTCCTTCAGCTAGGAAGCGCGGCACTTCCTCTCGTCGTCGCCGGGGCCCCACTCGGCGGTCCTCCCCCCTGCCTACTGATGCCCGGGTCTCCCCTCGTATAGGCCGCTCGCGGAGCCCTCGTTCCACGCAGGGCTCCGTTCGGGCGGTCTCTGGCCCTGCCCCCTCCGCTGGCTGTGGGCTCCTGTGTGGCCGGGCTGGAGCTGAGGCGCTCCCTGGCTGTGCATTGCCTGCCGCCTTACCTGGGCCCGCTCCCGCGGCGGGCGGGGTGTCGGCGGCGGGTGGTGACACACGATCTGCGGCACGGAGGTCCTCTGGTGGGAGGGGGAAGGCCCGGGTGCGCATCTCCTCGGCGGCCACCCGCTCTAGCATCCTGGACGGCGGTTCCGCTGAGGACTGCGCGCCGGCTACACTGCCCCCGGTGGATCCTCTTCTCCCTGCGCCCGGCTGGGCGGGAAATTTGAATGAGGAGTGCACATCACTTGGAGTGCGGCATGACATGGCCCTGACTGCGCCCTGCAGGGCGGGAGAGTCATTCATGCCCACTCTTTTACCCCAGCTGTGCATCAATGTCACCGATCTCCCTGCGCCCAACAGGGCGGGAGATTCATGTGGAATCACTGCCTCCCATACCCCTGCGCTGCCGCCCCCGAATCTCCCTGCGCCCTGCAGGGCGGTTGGGTCTGCCTTACCATCTGTGTCCTATGCCCTCGACCCCCCTGCGCATAGCGGGGCTGGGGTCTCATCCACGCACGTATGCATGAACACGCTACATCGGCCCTCACGGAATCTCTCTGCGCCCTGCAGGGCGGGAGATTCCCTGTCGTCACCCACATCTCACCAGCCTGGGCTCATGGCGCATGGTTCCCCTGCACCCGAATGGGTGGGCGATCGGCGGGGTTCTCGGGATCTGTTTCATGGGCTTCCTGCGCCCAGCGGGGCGGACGGCGTTTTTTCCGCATCGGCGCGCCACCCGCCCCTGTCGCTCTGGACTCACCAGCACCTCCCTGCGCCCGGCAGGGCGGGTGGTTTTTGTCCTGCTCCGTCGTCCCTTCCCTCCCCGGCTCGTACGGACCCCCCTGCGTCCGACTGGGCGGGGGGTCCCCGGGGGCCACTTGTCTCCACTCTGCAGCCTGGTCTCCCCGCGCCCGGCAGGGCGGGAGGCTCCTTCCCCAGGCCCGGGCTGGCGGCCCCACCCGCCCCGGGTCGATCTCATGATGCCTGCAGACGATCTTGCGGTTGTCCAGCCGCGGTTCTTGGCCATTCGGACCCTTCAGGGTCAGTGGTCGGACCCCCTCCCCTGGACCTTGCCGTCCATCAGCAGGGTCCTGCCTCCTCTTCTGTTCCTCCAGGTGATGGTCGTCACGGGCCCCCGCCTTCCATGGCCGTTCCGGCATCGGATGTCCCACCGGGTCCTGCTGCTGGTCGCCCTTCATCGAACCTGCCTCTCCACATCAGTGAGTATGATTGTAATTTGGTTTGGGGTAGGGCTACTGAAGCTTCCGTATCGGGCCCGCCGGAGGAACGCATTGCTTCGGTCGTGAAGTCTGTCCTATCCAGCATGGGGGTATCAGGTCCATCGACTGCCCCCCCCCCCCCCCGTTTATGGTGGTGCTTTGTGGGCGGTCTCGCCTACGGGCACGCACTTGACGGAGGAGGTGAAGGATAAGATTTGGCGTCGCGAATTTGTTGACTTTATTGCGCTGGTACCGCCGGACAGGGAATCGATAGACAAATCTCGGCGGATCGACGTATCTACCCCGGGTGACAAGCCGAAACAGCCCCCACGGACGTTCGGGAACTGGCTACAGGGGTTCTGCGCTTACGCGGGCGTGCTCTGCGAGCGGTTTCCGGAGTTAGCCACCTCCCTTTTTTGTTACCTAGACCTTATTTGGGGCGCTTACAAAGTTTATGGCGGACAGTGTTGGTTTCAATACGACACTCAGTTCCGTCAAAAGATGGCGGCGCGCAAGGAATTTTGTTTTGATTGTCAGGATGGCAGCCTGTGGCTGTTGCTCATGTGCCCCCACAGGCCTTCGTCCTTTCAGTCCCCGGCCGGCACTTCCCCCGGAGCGTCGGCCGCTCCAAGGAAGGGTATCTGTTGGTTATTCAACGAAAGCCACTGCAAGTGGTACACCGCGTGCCGTTTCAAGCACGAATGCTCGGGTTGCGGTGGCGCCCATCCCGCCAGTCGGTGCTTTCGGAGAGGAAAACAGCCGATTCCCCGGCCAGGCGCAAAGCCTGACCTTTCTAAGCCGGAGGTCGCCGGTGAACGTCTCAGAGATGCGTCCCTGGCTAGACCGGTACCCCCTTCATAGGGAGGCTCTGATCCTGGGCGACGGCCTGGATCGTGGCTTTTGGATCCCCTTTTTCCCGTCAGACGCACCTACCATGGCGCCCAATTTGAAGTCGGCTGTTGGATTCGAGTCCGTCGTTGCCGAGAAGCTTCGGAAGGAACTTGAGTTGGGACGGATGGCCGGTCCATTTGACCTCCCCCCCTTTTACAACCTGAGGGTATCCCCCCTCGGTGTGGTCCCCAAGAAGGCGGAGGGAAAATTCCGCCTCATCCATCACCTATCGTACCCTTCTGGCTCCTCGGTTAACGACGGCATCGATAAGGAAGAATCCAGGGTCCATTACGCCTCATTTGATAGGGCGCTGCAGTTAGTCAGGGCTGCCGGTAGGTCGGCGTTGATGGCTAAGGCGGACATAGAGTCCGCCTTTCGCCTTCTCCCGGTCCACCCGGACTGTTTCCACCTCCTGGGCTGTTACTTTCAAGGAAGCTATTTTTTCGACATGTGCCTACCCATGGGTTGTGCCATCTCGTGTTATTTCTTTGAGCTGTTTAGCAGCTTCCTTGAATGGGTGGTCGCTCAGGAGGCGGGTTGTCAGTCCTTGTTACACTACTTGGACGATTTTCTCTTTGTGGGCCCAGCGGACAGTGGTTGGTGCCAGCGGCTGCTTACTGTTTTTCAAGAGACTTGCCGGTGTTTCGCGGTTCCACTGTCCGCTGATAAGACTGAAGGCCCGGTGACTGTTCTGGCTTTCCTGGGAATCGAGATAGACACGGTGGCGATGGTCTTTCGGTTGCCAGTGGACAAGCTAGCCAGGCTCCTTTCCCTTGTCCGCTTGGCCAAAAGTGCCAAGAAGTTGCAGTTGAAACAACTGCAATCTCTGTTGGGTCACTTGGTTTTTGCCTGCAGGGTTATTCGGATGGGGAGAGCCTTCTGCAGGCGCCTGGCATGGGCCATGAAAGGGGTGTCCGCCCCTCACCACTACGTTCGGATCACCAGGCCCATGCGTGCCGACTTGGGGATTTGGTTATCGTTCCTTCAATCCTGCAATGGCCAGTCTTGTTGGCTGCGGGAGGAAGTGTCGAACACACAGCTGGAGCTATACACCGATGCAGCAGGCTCCTGTGGCTTCGGCGCTTTCTTTCAGGGGACATGGTCTGCTGAGCGGTGGCCGGCCTCATGGGCCCGCTTGGGTTTGTTGGGCAACCTCACCCTCCTGGAGCTCTTTCCGATCATTGTTGCTGTTGAGCTTTGGGGTGAACGGTTGCGTGATCATCAAGTGGTCTTCTGGTCTGATAATATGAGTGTGGTGCAGGTGGTGAACAAACAGTCAGCCAGTTCCCCCCCAGTAGTTTCTTTGCTTCGGTTTTTAGTTTTGAAGTGTTTGCAATTTAACATTTTTGTTAGGGCTAAGCATGTTCCCGGGACGGCTAATGATATTGCTGATGCTCTCTCCCGTTTACAGCTCGATCGTTTCCGTTCTCTGGTTCCGTCGGCCTCCCTGGAGGGCCTTCCTTGTCCGGCCCACTTATGGAACCTCGTTTCGGAGGCTTACTGAATCTCCTTCGGTCGTCGCTGTCTGCGCGGACGTGGGCGTCGTACTGCAGGGTTTGGCACGAGTGGTCGCACATTTCAGGCGGTGAGTTTTCCATTTATTCATCTTCTGACAGGCGCATGGCTCTGTTTGTCTATTTGGTTCACTTACTGCAGAAGGGTGTTTCGGGTTCCACTGTCTCCTCGTCCTTATCTGCACTGTCTTTTTGGTTTCAGCTTCTAGGTTGGGAGGACATTACCAAGGCGTTTCCGGTTCGACGGATGCTGCGGGGTTGGAAGCGCGCTACTCATTCTCCTGATGCTAGGCGCCCGGTTTCTCTTCAGATCCTATCGGGCATCCTTTCCACGTTGCCTTCTGTGTGTTCTTCGGAGTTTGAGACCCTCCTGTTTCGAGTTGCGTTTTCTTGGGCGTTCTTCGGCGCTTTTCGCATTAGCGAACTAGTTTCTAGAGCCACGTCAACGGCGGGCGGCATCCTGTCGGCAGACGTCGTATTTGCGGAGCATTGTGTGACTGTCCTGTTGCGTTCTTCGAAGACCGACAGCCTGGGCAGCGGCCGGAGGGTGGTATTGTACCCCTGTGGCGGCCCCTTTTGCCCGGTATCTTTGGCCTCTCTTTTCCGGTCTGCGCGCCCCCCTTCTCTAGCCTTTTTCGTTCACTCCGACTCCTCCTCTCTTAGTAGGTTTCAATTTTTGCGCGTTTTCCGTCGATGTCTCGAGGTTATGGGACTTCCTTCGCGTGATTTTTCTACGCACTCGTTTCGCATCGGTGCGGCGACTGCGGCGTCTGGCATGGGTTTTTCCGATATGGAACTTCAGCGCCTGGGTAGATGGGAATCGTCTCGTTTTACGTTGTATGTCCGTCCACATCTGTTATGTTGAATTTTTTCAGGTTCTCGCCCGGTCTTGGTGTGGATCGTTGGTGACTCGTTCATTTACTGGGCAGCCTGCCGTGCGGAAGCCCGGTCCTACGGGAGGAACTTGGATTTCGACTATGATCTTGCCAGGGTCCGCTGGCTCGGGCTTCGTGGGTTACGATGGTCCCAGGTTCTTACGGAATGCCTGCAACTCCGCGCACACGTATCTGGTTC
Source organism: Lithobates sylvaticus (assembly GCA_028564925.1). Lineage (NCBI taxonomy): Eukaryota > Metazoa > Chordata > Amphibia > Anura > Ranidae > Lithobates > Lithobates sylvaticus. The sequence continues at coordinate 273,710,960 of CM053026.1, read as the reverse complement.
CATCGTTTTGGTACTCCATGCCGGCGGCAATGACGTGGGTTTCCTGCGTTCCGTGGACCTGATTTCCGCAATCAAGCGAGACATTGCCTACTGTTTTGCTGTTTTCACCAATTTGGTCCTCGTTTGGTCGGAAATCGTGCCCCGTTCGGTGTGGGCGCGGGTGATCCCGGGCCCCAGTTTGGAGCGTTTTCGTAGGAAGGTTAACGCGCAAGTTTCCAAGTTTGTTCGATAGCTTGGGGGTTTCGTTGTTCGTCACAGAGATTTGGAAGGTGATAATTCTGACCTTTTGAGACCGGATGGTGTTCACCTCAATGACATTGGTTTAGACATCTTTAATCTTGGTCTACAACGGGGTGTGGAACAGGTGCTGGCTGCGGTGGGGCGCCCGTCAGTTGGTCACTGACAGGCGGGTGGCGGTTTCTTGACCTTGCCAGCATAAAATGGCTGCTGTTGAGGGAAATGGGAAGCAGACGGCCTGTCCAGCACTTATGGTAAGGACAGGCCTCCCCCCTTCTGATCTCCTTCCCCCTTCTTGGGATTATGTGCTCACAGTATAACTGTGACAGGCACTGTTTGAAGTATTCATTTGTTGAAGTATTCATATGTTATGTGTTGGATTTAAAGGAATAAAGCTGTGGCCTTGCCCTTCCAACTTAGCAGTTGTCAGCGTGTTATTTTATTGGGATGAAGGAGCAAGGGTTAAAAGAATGTTATACAGTTAATTTACTATTCATAGTACCTGGACTCATCGCACCTCAGCAGTCATGCAGGCCTCTTGACCCCCATAAGGAAAGAGAGCCCTGACTGATGGGGGCATGTCCAGGGCGGGTCAAAGTGACCAGAGGGTCATTAAAGATTGGTGGGGTTGTGGTTTGGGTTGGGCCCGAGCTCGACAAAAGTGTCGCGCCCAGAAATTCTGGATCCTTCTGGAAAGATCCGTTGGAAGAGCTGCCCACCCTCCCGCCCTATAATTTTCATTGGTACGTCACAGCTTGCTGCGGTTTCTTGACCTTGCCAGCATAAAATGGCTGCTGTTGAGGGAAATGGGAAGCAGACGGCCTGTCCAGCACTTATGGTAAGGACAGGCCTCCCCCCTTCTGATCTCCTTCCCCCTTCTTGGGATTATGTGCTCACAGTATAACTGTGACAGGCACTGTTTGAAGTATTCATTTGTTGAAGTATTCATATGTTATGTGTTGGATTTAAAGGAATAAAGCTGTGGCCTTGCCCTTCCAACTTAGCAGTTGTCAGCGTGTTATTTTATTGGGATGAAGGAGCAAGGGTTAAAAGAATGTTATACAGTTAATTTACTATTCATAGTACCTGGACTCATCGCACCTCAGCAGTCATGTGTGCAGGTCTACAAT
>CM053026.1:273660246-273709108 GCA_028564925.1 Lithobates sylvaticus | reverse complement strand
TTAAGAGAGGTATGGACTCCAGAGAGAGAGATATAATTTTGCTCCTGTTCAAATCACTATTAAGACCTCATCTGGAATATGCAGTCAGTTTTGGGCACCAGTTTCTCAAAAAGGAAGTAGGGATGAGCCGAACACCCCCGGGTTCGGTTCGAACCAGAACCTTCGAACGACCGAAAGTTCGCGCGAATTTTCGAACCCTATACGTTATAATGGACGCGAACGTTCGAAATCAAAAGTGCTAATTACGGCCAATATGCATGTTAATGTCATAAAACAGGTTTGGGGACCCGGGTCCTGCCCCAGGGGACATATATCAATGCAAAAAAAACTTTTAAAAACTAACGTTTTTTCGGGAGCAGTCATTTTAATGATGCATGAAGTGAAAAAAAAAAGTGTAATTTTCCTTTAAATATGGTACCTGGGGGGTGTCTAAAGTATGCCTGTGAAGTGGCATGTGTTTCCCGTGTTTAGAATTGTCCTTGCACAAAATGACATTTGTAAAGGAAAAAAAGAAGCCATTTAAAAACACTTGCGGCTTTAATGGCATGTCTTGTCCTGGCCGCCATATGGCTGAAAATCCTTGAGAAAAATGGCATGGCTACCCCATCACCCCCCCCCCCCCCCCAGCCCCTTTGGGTCTTGTATGGATATTAAGGGGGACCCCGCACCCAAAATAAAACCCTATACCTACAACCCTATATACTCTGAACAGCAGTATATAGGTGGTGCAAACAAGACACGGACTGTAGGTTTGTTCTTAAGTAGAATCTGAACAGGTACATTATGAAGTGTAGCTCCATCCCAAAAAAATCTATTTTTAAGCTTTTTGGAGAACATAGGGAGGGGTTATCACCCCTGTAACATTTTCTGTCTTTGCACATCTGTTCAGAACATGTCACCTCACTTTCCGTCCCAATGACAAATGTTTTTGGAAAAGTGGGGTTTTAATTGAAACAAGGATTGGTGATAAAGCATCAGTAGAGAGGAGATACCTTTTTCCCAAATTAAATCTAACAGCATAGAATTTCCCTTCCTAGGGGTAGATTTCCTCTCACTTCCTGTTTTATCTTTCCGTTTGCAAGTAGGAGTCGTTTGTAAGTTGGATGTTTGAAAGTAGGGGCCTGGCGTATATACTCTGCAGAAATTTGCCCTATTAGATGTTGGTGTAGCCACAAGACTGGTGGGCACAGGAATGGGCCCTGCTGTGAGTTAATAGATCAAGATTTGTACTTGCATGCACCTGTTGAACCGGGCAGAAAAATTGGGCCTTTGGTGGTGGTGGTGGTGGTGGTGGACGGTGTTGCCACAAGACTGTAAGCTCTCACAGTTACTCTTGGTGGGCGCAGGAATGGGCCCCGCTGTGAGTTATTAGATCAAGATTTGTAATTGCATGCACCTGTTGAACAGGGCAGAAAAATTGGGCCTTTGGTGGTGGTGGTGGTGGTGGACGGTGTTGCCACAAGACTGTAAGCCCTCACAGTTACTCTTGGTGGGCGCAGGAATGGGCCCTGCTGTGAGTTATTAGATCAAGATTTGTAATTGCATGCACCTGTTGAACAGGGCAGAAAAATTGGGCCTTTGGCGGTGGTGGTGGACGGTGTTTGCCACAAGACTGTAGGCCCTCATAGTTACTCTTGGTGGGCGCAGGAATGGGCCCTGCTGTGAACTATTAGATCAAGATTTGTAATTACACGCCCCTGTTAAACAGGGGCTGAAAAATTGTGCCTTAGACATTGGTGCTGGTGCCACAACACTGCAACCCCTCACAGATACTGTACTCTTAGCACAGCAATGAGACCTGTTGCAAAGCATTGCCTAAAAATTGTAATTACACGCCCCAACAGGGGCTGAAAAATTGTGCCTTAGGCACTGGTGCCACAACACTGCAACCCCTCACAGATACTGTACTTGGAGCACAGCAGTCACACGTGTTGCGAAGCATTGTTTTAAAAAATTGTAATTACACGCCCCTGTTAAACAGGGGCTGAAAGGCACTGGTGCTGGTGCCACAACACTGCAACCCCTCACAGATACTGTACTTGGAGCACAGCAGTCACACGTGTTGCGAAGCATTTTTTTAAAAAATTGTAATTACACGCCCCTGTTAAACAGGGGCTGAAAAATTGTGCCTTAGGCACTGGTGCTGGTGCCACAACACTGCAACCCCTCACAGATACTGTACTTGGAGCACAGCAGTCACACGTGTTGCGAAGCATTTTTTTTAAAAAATTGTAATTACACGCCCCTGTTAAACAGGGGCTGAAAAATTGTGCCTTAGGCACTGGTGCTGGTGCCACAACACTGCAACCCCTCACAGATACTGTACTTGGAGCACAGCAGTCACACGTGTTGCGAAGCATTTTTTTAAAAAAATTGTAATTACACGCCCCTGTTAAACAGGGGCTGAAAAATTGTGCCTTAGGCACTGGTGCTGGTGCCACAACACTGCAACCCCTCACAGATACTGTACTTGGAGCACAGCAGTCACACGTGTTGCGAAGCATTTTTTTTAAAAATTGTAAGTACACGCCCCTGTTATACAGGGGCTGAAAAATTGTGCCTTAGGCACTGGTGTGGTGGCATGGATCATTGAGGAGGAGGAAGAGGATAGTCAGTGAACATAACAGGACAGTCACTCAGCATCAGCATAGGCAGTCTTGAAGGGATGTGACATTATAAATTATTCCGTTATATCCGCTTCAGGTGCCTGGTAGCTGGTGGTGATCCAAGACTGATTCATTTTGATGAAGGTCAGTCGATCAACCGAGTCGGTGGACAGGCGCACCCTATGATCGGTGACAAATCCTCCAGCAGCACTGAATGTGCGTTCGGAAAGAACTCTGGAGGCAGGACTGGCCAGTAGCTCAATTGCATACTGTGCAAGCTCTGGCCAGTGATCCATCCTCAGGACCCAGTAAGCCAGAGGATTTTCGGTGGGAAAGGTGTCCAAGTCTGACCTTGCCCCAAGGTATTCCTGCACCATGTATATCAGACGCTGGCGATGGTTTCTGGAACCGATCATACCTTGGGGCTGCGGACTAAAAAATTGTCTGAACGCATCGGTCAGACGTCCACCTTCCCCACCGCTCCTTCTGCTACTGACCGAAGCCTCGGCAACTCGTCGCCCAGGACCAGGAGTTTGTAACCTCCCAGTTTCTGGGAACGCGTTGCACAGACCTTTCTGCAAGGCCTCCCTGAGATGTCTCATCCTCTGCTCCCTCTGCAACGGCAAGATAAGGTCCGCAACCTTACCCTTGTACCGTGGATCAAGGAGAGTGGCCAGCCAGTAATAGTCCCTCTCCTTGATCCGAAGAACACGAGGATCCTTCCGCAGGCTTTGCAGGATCAGGGAGGCCATGCAGCGTAGGTTAGCTGAGGCATTCGGTCCGGAGTCTTCTGGGTCACTGAGGATGACATGATCGCCAGCCACCTCCTCCCAGCCACGTACAAGTCCACTGGTTTGTTGGGACTGTACATCATCCCTAAAAGACTGCTGCTGCTGCTGATGCTGAGTGCCAGGCTCCACCTCCATGCTCACACAATCCTCCTCCTCCTCCTCCTCCTCATCCTCATCCTCTTCCTGTGTGATGGGTGGGACAGAAGGAACACTGTCCGGATAAAGGGGGCCTTGAGAGGCAAGGAAGTCCTCCTCTTCCTGCCTCTGTTCTGCCTCAAGTGCCCTGTCCATTATCCCACGCAGCGTATGCTCCAACAGGTGGACAAGAGGTACAGTGTCACTGATGCATGCACTGTCACTGCTCACCATCCTCGTGGCCTCCTCAAATGGTGAGAGGACAGTGCATGCATCCCTGATCATGCTCCACTGACGTGGGGAAAAAAAACCAAGCTCCCCTGACCCTGTCCTGGTGCCGTAGTCGCAAAGGTACTCATTGATGGCCCTCTGCTGCGTGTGCAGTCGCTGCAGCATGGCCAACGTTGAGTTCCACCTGGTGGGCATGTCACATATTAGGCGGTTCTTGGGCAGGTTCAGCTCCTTTTGCAGCTCAGTCAGCCGAGCACTGGCATTATAAGATCGGCGGAAATGCACACAGACTTTCCTGGCCTGCCTCAGGACATCCTGTAAGCCTGGGAACCTGCCCAAGAACCGCTGCACCACCAGGTTGAGGACGTGAGCCATACAGGGCACATGGGTGAGCTGCCCCTGTTGCAGGGCGGAGAGGAGGTTGGTGCCATTGTCAGAAACGACCATTCCTGGCTTAAGCTGGCGTGGCGTCAACCACCTCTCGGCCTGCCCCTGCAGAGCTGCCAGAACCTCTGGCCCAGTGTGGCTCCTGTCCCCCAAACACACCAGCGCAAGCACGGCATGGCATCTTTTTGCCTGCGTACTTGCGTAGCCCCTTGTACGCCTACGGAGCACCGCTGGTTCCGAAGACAGAGCACTGGAGGAAGAAGAAGAGGAGGGGGTGGAGGAGAGAGGTGTGTCACAACCAGTAGCAGTAGTAGCATTTTGGAGGCGTGGTGGCGGAACAACCTCCAACACAACTGCACCTTGTCCTGCATCCCTCCCAGCTGCCAATAGAGTGACCCAATGGGCCGTGAAAGAAAGGTAACGTCCCTGTCCATGCCTGCTGGACCATGAGTCAGCGGTAATATGCACCTTACCGCTGACCGCCCTGTCCAGCGAGGCATGGACATTGCCTTCCACATGCCGGTAGAGAGACGGAATCGCCTTCCGTGAGAAAAAGTGGCGTTTGGGAACCTGCCACTGAGGAACCGCACATTAAACAAACTCACGGAAGGGGGCCGAGTCTACCAACTGAAAAGGCTGCAGTTGAAGTGCTAGCAATTTAGCCAAGCTAGCATTCAACCGCTAGGCATGTGGATGGCTGGGAGTGTACTTCTTTCGACGGTCCAGCAGCTGACGTCGGTGTACTGCAAGTACTTGGTTGTGACACACCTAATTCTACACCTTCAGTCCTCTCACAGCAGCTTTCAGAGAGGACTGAAGATGTAGTGGGGATGGAGATCCCAGCTGATGAGGAGCAAGGAGAGGTCTGCTTAGTTCTTTGGTGTGGGTCTTTTATGTGTGCCTGCCAACGAGCTGCATGGCACGACATGGTCGACATATGTCTGGTCATGCTTGTGGTGCCCAAGCGGCTGATGTTTTGGCCACGCGAGATACGCTTGAGACAAATATTGCAAATAGCAGTGGTGCGATCTGATGCACTCGTCTCAAAAAAGGCCCACACCAAAGAACTTTTCTGATAACGTGCAGAGGCAGCGCCCTGCACAGGCGGAGCTCTGCGGTGTTGTACAGTTGCTGTGCTGGCCTCTAGCTGGCCTCCAGGGGGCATCCTGCCAAGTTGGACATGTGACGCCGCATCCTCCTCCTCCTCGTCCTCCTCCTCATCCTCTCTCCCTCCAGGCACCCACGTGGCGTCAGTGACCTCCTCATCCCCTCCCTCTTCACCACTAGAGCAAACCTGGCAGTAAGCTGCAGCTGGTGGAACAGTACTGGCAGATTGCTGTCCTTCAGAATCCCCTCTCTCTGCGCGCACACTACTGACTTCCTCAAGCTGGGTATCATCATCCGAGCCTTCGAATCGTTGGGCATCCTCCTGGAGCATGTACCCAACACTGTGCTCAAACAGTTCGGGTGACTCCTCAGGAGGACATGGTGGGTCTAGGGAAGGGGTGGCTGATGATGCCATTGAGTACGCGTTGGCAGCTGCTCTGCCAGTACCCTGAGCCTGGGTGAGAGAGGATGAGGAGATGAGGAGGGCTTGGTCATCCATTCTACCAAGCCTTCAGCATGATGCGGCTCCACATGTCCAGCTGCCGAATACAAAGACGCGCGTGTCCCATGGTCACGTGCTGATGACGATGCACGACCACGTCCACGGCCACGGCCACGTCCACTAGAAACAGAGCCTGCCTGCCCTGTGTTCTTGGCTCTTCATGCTCTGCCTCCCCTTGGCGGTCTTCCAGCCATTGTAGTCGGTAGTCCTGTGGGTGCTGCTGAGAAGAAAATATAGGAGCTCTGTGTGATGCCACTAACACACTAGAAGTCCTATGGGTGCTTCTGCAAAGAAAATATAGGAGCTCTGTGTGATGCCACTAACACACTAGAAGTCCTATGGGTGCTGCTGAGAAGAAAAAATATAGGAGCTCTGTGTGATGCCACTAACACACTAGAAGTCCTATGGGTGCTTCTGCAAAGAAAATATAGGAGCTCTGTGTGATGCCACTAACACACTAGAAGTCCTGTGGGTGCTGCTGAGAAGAAAATATAGGAGCTCTGTGTGATGCCACTAACACACTAGAAGTCCTATGGGTGCTTCTGCAAAGAAAATATAGGAGCTCTGTGTGATGCCACTAACACACTAGAAAGTCCTGTGGGTGCTGCTGAGAAGAAAATATAGGAGCTCTGTGTGATGCCACTAACACACTGGAAGCCCTATGGGTGCTTCTGCAAAGAAAATATAGGAGCTCTGTGTGATGCCACTAACACACTAGAAGTCCTGTGGGTGCTGCTGAGAAGAAAATATAGGAGCTCTGTGTGATGCCACTAACACACTAGAAGTCCTGTGGGTGCTGCTGAGAAGAAAATATAGGAGCTCTGTGTGATGCCACTAACACACTAGAAGTCCTATGGGTGCTTCTGCAAAGAAAATATAGGAGCTCTGTGTGATGCCACTAACACACTAGAAGTCCTGTGGGTGCTGCTGAGAAGAAAATATAGGAGCTCTGTGTGATGCCACTAACACACTAGAAGTCCTATGGGTGCTTCTGCAAAGAAAATATAGGAGCTCTGTGTGATGCCACTAACACACTAGAAGTCCTATGGGTGCTTCTGCAAAGAAAATATAGGAGCTCTGTGTGATGCCACTAACACACTAGAAGTCCTGTGGGTGCTGCTGAGAAGAAAATATAGGGGGGGGCGTGGCTTGGAGCGCAATGCGGACGACCGCACAGTAAAGGAGCTCCGGGAGACTGAGAGGCCCGGGACCTGCCGATACCGTTGAAACCCCTAGAATGACCACACAGATCAAGAGGGGGACCCACGGACACACTCTCCGCTCCTTTGCGACCCCAAAAAGGAGAAACACAGCCGCGAACCTGAACAAATACAGGTACAACAGCGGAGGGAGGTCTGCCAAGATGGCGCCCACACACAGGCAAAACGTGGAGGAGGACATAGAAGACGACGAGGTGTCCCTGCCAGCTTCTGAGGACTCAGCAGCAGGTAATAACATTACCGACAGACCCCTCACATATGCCACCATGACGGACATAGCTGCAGACATCAAGAGGTCATTTACCTCTGCAATCACAGACATAAAAACTGAGCTGCTCAAACTGTCTGAACAAATGGCGGTTACTGAGAGAGCAGGGAAAAGGAGAGACAGGGCCCTGGTGAGGCTGGACGACGTTGCTATCTCCCACACACACCATCTCATAGAAATGAACAGGCATTTAGAAGATTTGGATAATAGGGGGAGACGCCACAATATCAGGGTCAGAGGCATTCCTGAATCTGTACCAACTGATCAAATCAAGCCAGCACTGACCACCATTTTTAATGAGTTACTGAACAGGCCAGAACATTCCCCAATTGACTTCGATAGGGCACACAGAGCCCTGCGGCCCAGAGCACCAGATGACAATCCACCCAGGGACATCATTTGCTGTCTCCCCAACTTCTGCCTGAAGGAAGAAGTTCTGCAGAAAGCCAGGACAAACGAGCAAATACTCTTTCAAGATTCCACAATACAGCTATTCCAAGATCTCTCCCCTATCACTTTAAAAAATAGGAGAGCACTGAAACCGCTGTTAGCAGTCCTGAAAGAAAGAAACATCAGTTATAGGTGGAAGTTCCCCTTCGCTCTGCAGGCATCCTTCATGGGGAAGCAACATGTGCTCAAAATCCCTGAAGAACTAAACAGGTTCTGCGATAGTCTCCAAATCGCTCCAATAGATCTACCAGACTGGTATGCAGACTTCATGCTGCCGCCAGAGATCAACAACCCACAATTCAACCCAGGGCCCTCGCCTATGCAGTCTCCTTTTCAGCCAGGAAAGCAAAGAAGAAACAGCAGCAGACACAATTTTGATTCCCCGTCCTCTTCTAAGAGTGCAAAAAGCCAGAGGATCAAATAGATGTCCTAGACTAAAAGTCCTCATGACTAATCCCTGTCTCCAGGACCTACCAAGTTCCATCACCTCCTTTCATGGCCTTCTCCTTATCTCCTTTGGTTCTTTTTTTTTCCTTTGATGACCCGGCTGTAATGACTTAGACCTAATTTCAATCTCACCTTGGACGCCCGTTCTGCCCTGTGTGGACGCATCACACTGAAGGAATCCATCAGATCAACAACAGCAGACAGATGCAGAGACATAACAGAAAAGAAGCTTTTTCCATGACCAACCACTAGAGGGCACAAGGAGACTACAACACCACCTCAAGCAACTTAGGAAGAGAAACAAACATCTAAGACTCACAGAACGAATATGACAACATGGGAACACTTGTCCATACTGCTGCAGACTACATCCCTCAGGAAGAACGAACATATGTAAGGAGATACCCTCCGCAGGACTCACCACCTGAGGATGCAAGAGACCAATTATCAACTTCACACAAACCAGGAAGAAGTGAGAAGGCATGCAGCCGGCTAGCTATCTTTCTTTTGGTTTTTTCCCTTTCCTTCTCTCTTTTTTATCCCAACAGGTTCATCTCAACCATGCCTGACATCCAACCACCCACAGGAAAGGTGAGACCCCTCCCACAGATTCACCACCTCAACCTCCCCTCGGCTAACTGACACCGTTACCACCCAACTCCTGCACGCAGCAATTGACGTCAAGTGTACCACTTATCTGAGGGGGCTCTTACAGCACTATGGACAAAGGCAACAACCCAATCGGGCTCTGCCAACAAGGTTCTCTTTCTCTCTCTCCTAATGTTTAACCAGTGTATTGTATTTACTATTCCCCCCTTGACAGTAACAGGGGCACTCAACCTGACAATATAACGGTCTTATGCCAAATCAGCATGACATACTCTTGAGGAGAATGGAGGCGCCCAACAATCACATGATAACACTAACTCAAATGTACTAATCTATCCCTAACCGTGCATTGGCGCACAGCGCCTAAGTATCTACCCAAATGAACCTCACCCCAGATGCCAAACAAACTGAATTATTATGATAAACTTTACTAAAATAAGTCCACCTACACCTCTTAGTGTGGGCTCCCTCCAGCCTCCTCAATGGGTTTACACCGCAAACATGGCAAAGATGTCGATAAAATGTTTATGTGTAAGATCAAATGAATGTAGAATCACCAATACTCAATGACCCCAACGGTCGCTTTACGACCAATCACCCAACATTTTCATACATAACGAACCTCCCCACACCCTACTTGCTTCTTTATGATCATACAACGCTACCTGAGCCGAACATGGATCGGTACCTACATATGCTGACCATACTACCCACAGATCTACTGATGGCCCACAGGGCACACACTATTCCGCTACCCTGTTAATAACCCAGGTGACAATTGATCTACCACAGCCACGAGGTTACCATTGTTATTTAAGGTTCTTAAAGTTATTTATATGTGATTTATTTTAGTGGTCAATACACCACTTAAGTTATTGGTATCTCATTGAATGACACTTAAAACCACCAATGACCTACCCCTGTGTCCCCCTCTTCACGACACACACATGCTAAAGACGGTTAAAAATATGAACAACAATCAATCTCACAGCACCCCCGGGCCTCCCGGTCTTACTATAGACCCTACCTCTAGGTAACACAGACTTCTCACTGGCAATACCTTCCTTGCCGGTGACTGACGTCCACTACCGCTCCTCCCACTTTCCCCTAAGAGTACAATTAGTACCTGATTTTCTTAGGTACTATCCGGCTCCTCACCGCTTAGGTGAGATTTGAGCATCCACTCAACAGCCCCCCTCCCCTCCAACCCCAGACCCCACGTTAAACCCTCCCTCCCTCGCCTCAATCCTCACTCCCCCCACACCCTCCCTCTCCCTAACCCCTGTAACATCCAACCACGCAAAATCTGTCCCCCTGAAAGTTGGAACACTAAATCAACTGGTACATTATACGGTCTGAACCCCACCCATACACTATCCAGCTCACAACCAGTCGCCCAAGGCGATTAGAAACGTCACAACATGGCATACTCCCAATTAGGGAAGTCACCGACTCTTGTATCACACAACGTTAATGGCCTCAACCAGCCTGAAAAAAGATCTAAGTTACTAAGGGAACTTTAAAAAACCCGCCCGATGATAGTGTACCTACAAGAAACTCATTTCAAGACTAAGCACATACCCAAAATCACAGACAACATATACACAGAAATACACCACGCCTCTAACCCCCTAGCTAAGACGAAAGGAGTCTCAATCCTCATTAACAAAGAAGCTCCTTTCAAACTCCAACACAAACTTACAGACCCGGAAGGTCGTTACTTGTTCCTCAAAGGAGACTGGGCCGGGACACCTGTCACACTAGCTAATGTTTACTTCCCAAACAAGACACATGTCCCTTTCTGCAGGAAACTCATAGACGAACTGAAAGGGTTTGCAGACGGATGCATTATCCTAGGCGGAGACTTCAATATCCCCCTCTCGCCCCTCAGAGACACATCCACGGGCCACACGACAGTGACATATAAAATACTCAGGCGCATCAAATTACTGATCAGTTCTCTCTCCCTTGTTGACACTTATAGAGCTGTCCATACCACAGCGAAGGACTACACCTTCTTTTCCCACCCCCACAAAAAATACTCACGTATTGACCTCATTTTTGTCACACAACGAGACATCCAAAACATCAAGTCAGCAGACATAGGCATTATATCGCTCTCGGACCATGCCCCCACAGCAATCTCTATACAACTTGAAACCCCTAAACGACCATTCTTCAATTGGAGACTGAACGCCTCTCTACTAACAGACCAGGAGATAAAAGACGACATACACAACGCTATCAATGACTACTTCAGGATTAACACCGACTCGGACACTGACCCCCTGACTAACTGGGAAGCGCACAAGAGCGTCATAAGAGGACATCTAATGAAATGGGGTGCTAGGAAGAAGAAAGAGAGGGAGAAGGAAATAACCAGTCTGACCACACAAATACATAAACTAGAAACGCTGCACAAACAATCACTCTCTATTCTAGCTGAGGAAGAGCTTATAAGATGCAGGACTGCACTAAAACAAATACTAGACATCAGGGTTAGGAAAGCACTACTCTTTAAGAAGGGCATCTACTTTGAACACGGCGACAAAAGTGGGAAATTACTGGCCAAGGCCCTCAAAGACGCACAGATGACAAACACAATACACGCAATAAAAGACGCAGACGGCACACCCAGACACAGCCCTACTGAGATCGCGGACCTCTTCCATAAATTTTACACGAAACTCTATAATCTACCGAACCAGCATAAACCCCACCACCTTACACTCACAAAACAAGAAACAATAGACCAGTTTCTAAAAGACAGCAAATTACCCCAACTATCCCAAGAAGACGTGCAACAACTAGAGGAGCCCATAACCACTACAGAGATCTTGGGTGCAATTAAAGGATTAAAACCGGGTAAGAGCCCTGGCCCCGACGGCTTCACCTCTCAATATTATAAGACCTACACACACCAACTAACCAAACCCTTACTAACGACATTCAACTACTTAGCTAAACACAAACACCACCAAGATCCCTTTCTAATGGCACACATAGCAGTGATCCCAAAACCAGACAAAGACCATACAGACTGCGCAAACTATAGGCCAATTTCCCTACTAAATACTGATCTTAAACTCCTAGCCAAAATACTGGCCAATAGAATGAAACCCCTTTTAGCAAAGATTATCGGTCCTGAACAGGTGGGATTCATGCCGGGGAGGGAGGCAAGAGACAATATCACCAAAGCACTTAACCTGATACATTTTACCAAATTCTCCAAGAATGACAAACTCATACTCTCCACCGACGCCGAAAAGGCTTTTGACAGAGTCTCTTGGGACTACATGATGCGTACCTGTTCCCATATCGGTCTAGATAAAAATATGATGTCTTGGATATCAGCACTCTACCAAAACCCTCAGGCCAGAATCAAAGTTAATAACACACTCTCTGACCCGATAAAAATACAAAACGGTACGAGACAGGGATGCCCCCTTTCCCCCCTCCTTTTCATCATCTCGCTGGAACCCCTAATTAGAATGATCAACATCAACAAGGACATAAAGGGTTTCAAGGTTGGGGATGGGGAATATAAGACCGCAGCATATGCAGACGATCTCTTATTCTTCCTTACAGAGCCACACATCTCCATCCCCAACCTTGAAAAAACATTTGAAACCTTCGGCTACATCTCTAATTTTAAAATCAATAGCGCAAAATCCGAAGCCCTGAATATTAACCTACCACCAGACGAACTGAGATTACTGAAAGAAAACCACACCTACACATGGGTAACACATACGTTAAAATATTTAGGGATCAAGCTAACCAAAGATATAGACTCTCTATATCATCACAATTATGAACCACTACTAAAAACATTAATTAGAGACCTCCAAAAATGGCAATCGAAAACATTTTCATGGTTCGGTAGAGCGGCCATACTCAAAATGACGGTACTACCCAGACTCCTCTATTTCTTCAATGCCCTCCCCATCAAAATACCTGAGACCTTTTTCTCCACCCTAACCAGAGCGCAGAGACGATTTTTATGGGCAGACAAAAAACCCAGAATACAGATCAGACTACTGCAACTCCCCAAGAACAGAGGCGGTATAGGCCTTCCAAATTTTAGGAAATACCACCAAGCATCCCACATCACACGCATAATAGACTGGCACTGCCATAAGACAAATAAAGACTGGATACAATTGGAACAATACCTCACACCATACAACCTCTCCTTCTACCCCTGGACTAGACACTCCAAAACAGACAAAGAAATAGACCACCCACTGGTATCAACCACGCTAAAGATCTGGCACAAAATAGCGGGGACGCACAAACTTGCATCAATCCCAGGTCCACTTACACCAATCACAAACAATCCAGACTTCCTCCCAGGCCTACACCTCAAACACATACAGGCACGAACGACGACTCAATGCATGACAAACTCACAAATAAAAACACTAGATGACTTACGTACAGAATGGGATGGTCCATTTCCTGGTTTCTGGTTCTATTTGCAACTAAAAGATTTCTTGTTGAACAGTAAATATAGAGCATCATACTGCCTTCCACTACTCCCTTTAGAAGAAATGTGTCTCAAAGGATCCCCTGTTAACAACACTACCTCGTTAGCTTATAACTGGCTAAGCCAAACTGAGAAAACAGACAATGATAAACACAAAAAGAGATGGGAAAGGGACCTGAACATTACAATAACGGACGCACAATGGGAGAAGGCATGTATCATAACCCACAAGAGTTCCTTGAGCTCCAGATATCAAGAAATATCGTACAAAATATTAACTCAATGGTACATCACACCCCTCCAAACCAGGAAGTGGACCCCCACAGGTACTGACTCCTGTTGGAGATGCAACAGACACAGAGGCACCTTCCTCCATATCTGGTGGACATGCCCCCCTATCCTAACATTCTGGACAGAAGTGATCACATGGATTAAAGTCATAACAGACACCAAATTAGAACTCACACCTGCAGCCTGCCTGATAAATGTAAACAACGCCACCATAAGCAGATACAAAAGATCCCTTACCAGACACCTTTTGCTAGCAGCCAAAACACTTATTCCCCTCCACTGGAAGACCACACACACACCCACCATCATAGACTGGATCGACAGAACAAACTATATTCACAAAATGGAAGAAATAGCCGCAATGAAACAAGAAAACAACCCCCGCTTCAATGAAACATGGCAACCATGGGTACTATTTAAGTACTCATCTGACTACACCTCACTCACCTGCCCAAAGGACTCAGACAATCCCACATCATCTAGTCCCACATTTCCCCACCATCCAGACTGATATCTGGCCCCCTAAAAAGGCACAAAGATATACAACAACCAGACCCTCATAATCTACCAGACCTCAACTTGGCTAATCGACACTCTCGAACCAACACCAGAGATCCCCACAATATACGATATAATGAATTGTGACCCATTCGGCCCACCCCTACGCCCTGAAACCCACCAATACCCCCCACCCCCCCCCCACCCCTTCCACACCTCCCCCTTACAAACACTAACTCAATGAAAATGTTTAAGTTTGCCCAATTATCCATCCATACTGCTATATTTGCAATATCATATGTATATCCACACTGTTAATGTAACCACATTCAATATTGTATGCCTACGAAAATCACATGTTATATTACCTGTTCTGTTTCAATCCTCAATAAAAATTTTGATTGAGAAAAAAAAAAAAATGGGTGCTTCTGCAAAGAAAATATAGGAGCTCTGTGTGATGCCACTAACACACTAGAAGTCCTATGGGTGCTTCTGGGAAAGAAAATATAGGAGCTCTGTGTGATGCCACTAACACACTAGAAGTCCTGTGGGTGCTTCTGAGAAGAAAATATAGGAGCTCTGTGTGATGCCACTAACACACTAGAAGTCCTATGGGTGCTTCTGCAAAGAAAATATAGGAGCTCTGTGTGATGCCACTAATACACTAGAAGTCCTATGGGTTCTTCTGCAAAGAAAATATAGGAGCTCTGTGTGATGCCACTAACACACTAGAAGTCCTGTGGTGCTGCTGAGAAGAAAATATAGGAGCTCTGTGTGATGCCACTAACACACTAGAAGTCCTATGGGTGCTTCTGCAAAGAAAATATAGGAGCTCTGTGTGATGCCACTAACACACTAGAAGTCCTGTGGGTGCTGCTGAGAAGAAAATATAGGAGCTCTGTGTGATGCCACTAACACACTAGAAGCCCTATGGGTGCTTCTGCAAAGAAAATATAGGAGCTCTGTGTGATGCCACTAACACACTAGAAGTCCTGTGGGTGCTGCTGAGAAGAAAATATAGGAGCTCTGTGTGATGCCACTAACACACTAGAAGTCCTGTGGGTGCTTCTGAGAAGAAACTATAGGAGCTCTGTGTGATGCCACTAACACACTAGAAGTCCTATGGGTGCTTCTGCAAAGAAAATATAGGAGCTCTGTGTGATGCCACTAACACACTAGAAGTCCTGTGGGTGCTGCTGAGAAGAAAATATAGGAGCTCTGTGTGATGCCACTAACACACTAGAAGTCCTATGGGTGCTTCTGCAAAGAAAATATAGGAGCTCTGTGTGATGCCACTAATACACTAGAAGTCCTATGGGTGCTTCTGCAAAGAAAATATAGGAGCTCTGTGTGATGCCACTAACACACTAGAAGTCCTGTGGGTGCTGCTGAGAAGAAAATATAGGAGCTCTGTGTGATGCCACTAACACACTAGAAGTCCTATGGGTGCTTCTGCAAAGAAAATATAGGAGCTCTGTGTGATGCCACTAACACACTAGAAGTCCTGTGGGTGCTGCTGAGAAGAAAATATAGGAGCTCTGTGTGATGCCACTAACACACTAGAAGCCCTATGGGTGCTTCTGCAAAGAAAATATAGGAGCTCTGTGTGATGCCACTAACACACTAGAAGTCCTGTGGGTGCTGCTGAGAAGAAAATATAGGAGCTCTGTGTGATGCCACTAACACACTAGAAGTCCTATGGTGCTTCTGCAAAGAAAATATAGGAGCTCTGTGTGATGCCACTAACACACTAGAAGTCCTATGGGTGCTTCTGCAAAGAAAATATAGGAGCTCTGTGTGATGCCACTAACACACTAGAAGTCCTGTGGGTGCTGCTGAGAAGAAAATATAGGAGCTCTGTGTGATGCCACTAACACACTAGAAGTCCTATGGGTGCTTCTGCAAAGAAAATATAGGAGCTCTGTGTGATGCCACTAACACACAATTGAAGTCCTATGGGTGCTTCTGGGAAGAAAAATATAGGAGCTCTGTGTGATGGGACTAACACACTACAAGTCCTATGGGTGCTTCTGGGGAGAAAATATAGGAGCTCTGTGTGATGGGACTAACACACTACAAGTCCTATGGTGCTTCTGGGAGGAAAATATAGGAGCTCTGTGTGATGGCACTAACACACAATTGAAGTCCTATGGGTGCTTCTGGGAAGAAAATATAGGAGCTCTGTGTGATGGGACTAACACACTACAAGTCCTATGGGTGCTTCTGGGAAGAAAATATAGGAGCTCTGTGTGATGGGACTAACACACTACAAG
Source organism: Lithobates sylvaticus (assembly GCA_028564925.1). Taxonomy (NCBI): domain Eukaryota; kingdom Metazoa; phylum Chordata; class Amphibia; order Anura; family Ranidae; genus Lithobates; species Lithobates sylvaticus. The sequence continues at coordinate 273,692,804 of CM053026.1, read as the reverse complement.
TCCTATGGGTGCTTCTGGAAAGAAAATATAGGAGCTCTGTGTGATGGCACTAACACACAATTGAAGTCCTATGGGTGCTTCTGGGAAGAAAATATAGGAGCTCTGTGTGATGGGACTAACACACTACAAGTCCTATGGGTGCTTCTGGAAGAAAATATAGGAGCTCTGTGTGATGGGACTAACACACTACAAGTCCTATGGGTGCTTCTGGGAAGAAAATATAGGAGCTCTGTGTGATGCCACTAACACACAATTGAAGTCATATGGGTGCTTCTGGGAAGAAAATATAGGAGCTCTGTGTGATGGCACTAACACACAATTGAAGTCCTATGGTGCTTCTGGGAAGAAAATATAGGAGCTCTGTGTGATGGGACTAACACACTACAAGTCCTATGGGTGCTTCTGGGAAGAAAATATAGGAACTCTGTGTGATGGGACTAACACACTACAAGTCCTATGGGTGCTTCTGGGAAGAAAATATAGGAGCTCTGTGTGATGGGACTAACACACTACAAGTCCTATGGGTGCTTCTGGGAAGAAAATATAGGAACTCTGTGTGATGCCACTAACACAGTACAAGTCCTATGGGTGCTTCTGGGAAGAAAATATAGGAACTCTGTGTGATGGGACTAACACAGTACAAGTCCTATGGGTGCTTCTGGGAAGAAAATATAGGAGCTCTGTGTGATGGGACTAACACACTACAAGTCCTATGGGTGCTTCTGGGAAGAAAATATAGGAACTCTGTGTGATGCCACTAACACAGTACAAGTCCTATGGGTGCTTCTGGGAAGAAAATATAGGAACTGTGTGTGATGCCACTAACACAGTACAAGTCCTATGGGTGCTTCTGGGAAGAAAATATAGGAACTCTGTGTGATGCCACTAACACAGTACAAGTCCTATGGGTGATTCTGGGAAGAAAATATAGGAACTCTGTGTGATGCCACTAACACAGTACAAGTCCTATGGGTGCTTCTGGGAAGAAAATATAGGAACTCTGTGTGATGGGACTAACACAGTACAAGTCCTATGGGTGCTTCTGGGAAGAAAATATAGGAGCTCTGTGTGATGGGACTAACACACTACAAGTCCTATGGGTGCTTCTGGGAAGAAAATATAGGAACTCTGTGTGATGCCACTAACACAGTACAAGTCCTATGGGTGCTTCTGGGAAGAAAATATAGGAACTGTGTGTGATGCCACTAACACAGTACAAGTCCTATGGGTGCTTCTGGGAAGAAAATATAGGAACTCTGTGTGATGCCACTAACACAGTACAAGTCCTATGGGTGATTCTGGGAAGAAAATATAGGAACTCTGTGTGATGCCACTAACAGTACAAGTCCTATGGGTGCTTCTGGGAAGAAAATATAGGAACTCTGTGTGATGCCACTAACACAGTACAAGTCCTATGGGTGCTTCTGGGAAGAAAATATAGGAGCTCTGTGTGATGCCACTAACACACTAGAAGTCCTATGGGTGCTTCTGGGAAGAAAATATAGGAGCTCTGTGTGATGCCACTAACACACTAGAAGTCCTGTGGGTGCTGCTGAGAAGAAAATATAGGAGCTCTGTGTGATGCCACTAACACACTAGAAGTCCTATGGGTGCTTCTGCAAAGAAAATATAGAGCTCTGTGTGATGCCACTAACACACTAGAAGTCCCGTGGGTGCTGCTGAGAAGAAAATATAGGAGCTCTGTGTGATGCCACTAACACACTAGAAGTCCTATGGGTGCTTCTGCAAAGAAAATATAGGAGCTCTGTGTGATGCCACTAACACACTAGAAGTCCTATGGGTGCTGCTGAGAAGAAAATATAGGAGCTCTGTGTGATGCCACTAACACACTAGAAGTCCTATGGGTGCTTCTGCAAAGAAAATATAGGAGCTCTGTGTGATGCCACTAACACACTAGAAGTCCTGTGGGTGCTGCTGAGAAGAAAATATAGGAGCTCTGTGTGATGCCACTAACACACTAGAAGACCTATGGGTGCTTCTGCAAAGAAAATATAGGAGCTCTGTGTGATGCCACTAACACACTAGAAGTCCTGTGGGTGCTGCTGAGAAGAAAATATAGGAGCTCTGTGTGATGCCACTAACACACTAGAAGCCCTATGGGTGCTTCTGCAAAGAAAATATAGGAGCTCTGTGTGATGCCACTAACACACTAGAAGTCCTGTGGGTGCTGCTGAGAAGAAAATATAGGAGCTCTGTGTGATGCCACTAACACACTAGAAGTCCTGTGGGTGCTGCTGAGAAGAAAATATAGGAGCTCTGTGTGATGCCACTAACACACTAGAAGTCCTATGGGTGCTTCTGCAAAGAAAATATAGGAGCTCTGTGTGATGCCACTAACACACTAGAAGTCCTGTGGGTGCTGCTGAGAAGAAAATATAGGAGCTCTGTGTGATGCCACTAACACACTAGAAGTCCTATGGGTGCTTCTGCAAAGAAAATATAGGAGCTCTGTGTGATGCCACTAATACACTAGAAGTCCTATGGGTGCTTCTGCAAAGAAAATATAGGAGCTCTGTGTGATGCCACTAACACACTAGAAGTCCTGTGGGTGCTGCTGAGAAGAAAATATAGGAGCTCTGTGTGATGCCACTAACACACTAGAAGTCCTATGGGTGCTTCTGCAAAAGAAAATATAGGAGCTCTGTGTGATGCCACTAACACACTAGAAGTCCTGTGGGTGCTGCTGAGAAGAGAATATAGGAGCTCTGTGTGATGCCACTAACACACTAGAAGCCCTATGGGTGCTTCTGCAAAGAAAATATAGGAGCTCTGTGTGATGCCACTAACACACTAGAAGTCCTATGGGTGCTTCTGCAAAGAAAATATAGGAGCTCTGTGTGATGCCACTAACACACTAGAAGTCCTATGGGTGCTTCTGCAAAGAAAATATAGGAGCTCTGTGTGATGCCACTAACACACTAGAAGTCCTGTGGGTGCTGCTGAGAAGAAAATATAGGAGCTCTGTGTGATGCCACTAACACACTAGAAGCCCTATGGGTGCTTCTGCAAAGAAAATATAGGAGCTCTGTGTGATGCCACTAACACACTAGAAGTCCTGTGGGTGCTGCTGAGAAGAAAAAATATAGGAGCTCTGTGTGATGCCACTAACACACTAGAAGTCCTGTGGGTGCTGCTGAGAAGAAAATATAGGAGCTCTGTGTGATGCCACTAACACACTAGAAGTCCTATGGGTGCTTCTGCAAAGAAAATATAGGAGCTCTGTGTGATGCCACTAACACACTAGAAGTCCTGTGGGTGCTGCTGAGAAGAAAATATAGGAGCTCTGTGTGATGCCACTAACACACTAGAAGTCCTATGGGTGCTTCTGCAAAGAAAATATAGGAGCTCTGTGTGATGCCACTAATACACTAGAAGTCCTATGGGTGCTTCTGCAAAGAAAATATAGGAGCTCTGTGTGATGCCACTAACACACTAGAAGTCCTGTGGGTGCTGCTGAGAAGAAAATATAGGAGCTCTGTGTGATGCCACTAACACACTAGAAGTCCTATGGGTGCTTCTGCAAAGAAAATATAGGAGCTCTGTGTGATGCCACTAACACACTAGAAGTCCTGTGGGTGCTGCTGAGAAGAAAATATAGGAGCTCTGTGTGATGCCACTAACACACTAGAAGCCCTATGGGTGCTTCTGCAAAGAAAATATAGGAGCTCTGTGTGATGCCACTAACACACTAGAAGTCCTGTGGGTGCTGCTGAGAAGAAAATATAGGAGCTCTGTGTGATGCCACTAACACACTAGAAGTCCTATGGGTGCTTCTGCAAAGAAAATATAGGAGCTCTGTGTGATGCCACTAACACACTAGAAGTCCTGTGGGTGCTGCTGAGAAGAAAATATAGGAGCTCTGTGTGATGCAACTAACACACTAGAAGTCCTATGGGTGCTTCTGCAAAGAAAATATAGGAGCTCTGTGTGATGCCACTAATACACTAGAAGTCCTATGGGTGCTTCTGCAAAGAAAATATAGGAGCTCTGTGTGATGCCACTAACACACTAGAAGTCCTGTGGGTGCTGCTGAGAAGAAAATATAGGAGCTCTGTGTGATGCCACTAACACACTAGAAGTCCTATGGGTGCTTCTGCAAAGAAAATATAGGAGCTCTGTGTGATGCCACTAACACACTAGAAGTCCTGTGGGTGCTGCTGAGAAGAAAATATAGGAGCTCTGTGTGATGCCACTAACACACTAGAAGCCCTATGGGTGCTTCTGCAAAGAAAATATAGGAGCTCTGTGTGATGCCACTAACACACTAGAAGTCCTGTGGGTGCTGCTGAGAAGAAAATATAGGAGCTCTGTGTGATGCCACTAACACACTAGAAGTCCTATGGGTGCTTCTGCAAAGAAAATATAGGAGCTCTGTGTGATGCCACTAACACACTAGAAGTCCTATGGGTGCTTCTGCAAAGAAAATATAGGAGCTCTGTGTGATGCCACTAACACACTAGAAGTCCTGTGGGTGCTGCTGAGAAGAAAATATAGGAGCTCTGTGTGATGCCACTAACACACTAGAAGTCCTATGGGTGCTTCTGCAAAGAAAATATAGGAGCTCTGTGTGATGCCACTAACACACAATTGAAGTCCTATGGGTGCTTCTGGGAAGAAAATATAGGAGCTCTGTGTGATGGGACTAACACACTACAAGTCCTATGGGTGCTTCTGGGGAGAAAATATAGGAGCTCTGTGTGATGGGACTAACACACTACAAGTCCTATGGGTGCTTTCTGGGAGGAAAATATAGGAGCTCTGTGTGATGGCACTAACACACAATTGAAGTCCTATGGGTGCTTCTGGGAAGAAAATATAGGAGCTCTGTGTGATGGGACTAACACACTACAAGTCCTATGGGTGCTTCTGGGAAGAAAATATAGGAGCTCTGTGTGATGGGACTAACACACTACAAGTCCTATGGGTGCTTCTGGGAAGAAAATATAGGAGCTCTGTGTGATGGCACTAACACACAATTGAAGTCCTATGGGTGCTTCTGGGAAGAAAATATAGGAGCTCTGTGTGATGGGACTAACACACTACAAGTCCTATGGGTGCTTCTGGGAAGAAAATATAGGAGCTCTGTGTGATGGGACTAACACACTACAAGTCCTATGGGTGCTTCTGGGAAGAAAATATAGGAGCTCTGTGTGATGCCACTAACACACAATTGAAGTCATATGGGTGCTTCTGGGAAGAAAATATAGGAGCTCTTTGTGATGGCACTAACACACAATTGAAGTCCTATGGTGCTTCTGGGAAGAAAATATAGGAGCTCTGTGTGATGGGACTAACACACTACAAGTCCTATGGGTGCTTCTGGGAAGAAAATATAGGAACTCTGTGTGATGGGACTAACACACTACAAGTCCTATGGGTGCTTCTGGGAAGAAAATATAGGAGCTCTGTGTGATGGGACTAACACACTACAAGTCCTATGGGTGCTTCTGGGAAGAAAATATAGGAACTCTGTGTGATGCCACTAACACAGTACAAGTCCTATTGGTGCTTCTGGGAAGAAAATATAGGAACTCTGTGTGATGCCACTAACACAGTACAAGTCCTATGGGTGCTTCTGGGAAGAAAATATAGGAGCTCTGTGTGATGGGACTAACACACTACAAGTCCTATGGGTGCTTCTGGGAAGAAAATATAGGAACTCTGTGTGATGCCACTAACACAGTACAAGTCCTATGGGTGCTTCTGGGAAGAAAATATAGGAACTGTGTGTGATGCCACTAACACAGTACAAGTCCTATGGGTGCTTCTGGGAAGAAAATATAGGAACTCTGTGTGATGCCACTAACACAGTACAAGTCCTATGGGTGATTCTGGGAAGAAAATATAGGAACTCTGTGTGATGCCACTAACACACTAGAAGTCCTATGGGTGCTTCTGGGAAGAAAATATAGGAACTCTGTGTGATGCCACTAACACAGTACAAGTCCTATGGGTGCTTCTGGGAAGAAAATATAGGAACTCTGTGTGATGCCACTAACACAGTACAAGTCCTATGGGTGCTTCTGGGAAGAAAATATAGGAACTCTGTGTGATGCCACTAACACAGTACAAGTCCTATGGGTGCTTCTGGGAAGAAAATATAGGAGCTCTGTGTGATGCCACTAACACACTAGAAGTCCTATGGGTGCTTCTGCAAAGAAAATATAGGAGCTCTGTGTGATGGGACTAACACACTACAAGTCCTATGGGTGCTTCTGGGAAGAAAATATAGGAGCTCTGTGTGATGGGACTAACACACTACAAGTCCTATGGGTGCTTCTGGGAAGAAAATATAGGAGCTCTGTGTGATGGCACTAACACACAATTGAAGTCCTATGGGTGCTTCTGGGAAGAAAATATAGGAGCTCTGTGTGATGGACTAACACACTAGAAGTCCTATGGGTGCTTCTGGGAAGAAAATATAGGAGCTCTGTGTGATGGGACTAACACACTACAAGTCCTATGGGTGCTTCTGGGAAGAAAATATAGGAGCTCTGTGTGATGCCACTAACACACAATTGAAGTCATATGGGTGCTTCTGGGAAGAAAATATAGGAGCTCTTTGTGATGGCACTAACACACAATTGAAGTCCTATGGTGCTTCTGGGAAGAAAATATAGGAGCTCTGTGTGATGGGACTAACACACTACAAGTCCTATGGGTGCTTCTGGGAAGAAAATATAGGAACTCTGTGTGATGGGACTAACACACTACAAGTCCTATGGGTGCTTCTGGGAAGAAAATATAGGAGCTCTGTGTGATGGGACTAACACACTACAAGTCCTATGGGTGCTTCTGGGAAGAAAATATAGGAACTCTGTGTGATGCCACTAACACAGTACAAGTCCTATGGGTGCTTCTGGGAAGAAAATATAGGAACTCTGTGTGATGCCACTAACACAGTACAAGTCCTATGGGTGCTTCTGGGAAGAAAATATAGGAGCTCTGTGTGATGGGACTAACACACTACAAGTCCTATGGGTGCTTCTGGGAAGAAAATATAGGAACTCTGTGTGATGCTACTAACACAGTACAAGTCCTATGGGTGCTTCTGGGAAGAAAATATAGGAACTGTGTGTGATGCCACTAACACAGTACAAGTCCTATGGGTGCTTCTGGGAAGAAAATATAGGAACTCTGTGTGATGCCACTAACACAGTACAAGTCCTATGGGTGATTCTGGGAAGAAAATATAGGAACTCTGTGTGATGCCACTAACACACTAGAAGTCCTATGGGTGCTTCTGGGAAGAAAATATAGGAACTCTGTGTGATGCCACTAACACAGTACAAGTCCTATGGGTGCTTCTGGGAAGAAAATATAGGAACTCTGTGTGATGCCACTAACACAGTACAAGTCCTATGGGTGCTTCTGGGAAGAAAATATAGGAACTCTGTGTGATGCCACTAACACAGTACAAGTCCTATGGGTGCTTCTGGGAAGACAATATAGGAATTCCATCAGAAAAAACATCCAAGATTTTTCAGACGGAATATCTACTTTTGTGTACTTTGCACCCTGCTGCCCAGGCCTCAGACTATGTATTGACTCTTTCCCCACCTTCTCAGCACACCTCCCCAGAGATTGGCTGGAGTCCCATAAATATTCAGGCTCCCTGCCCTGCTCTCCTTCCACTATACAGTGCCTTGCAAAAGTATTCACCCCCCTTGGCTTTTTACTTATTTTGTTATATTACAGCCTTTTCAATGTTTTTTTTAATCTGAATTATATGTGATTGATCAGAACACAATAGTCTAAGTTGGTGAAGTAAAATTAGAAAAATATATACATAAAACTATTTTTCAGAAATAAAAAACTGATAATTGGCATGTGCGTATATATATACCCCCTTTGTTATGAAGCCCATAAAAAGCTCTGGTGCAGCCAATTAGCTATTGTGGGGTCACCAGTATGGTATTTGTAAATTGAAATCATATCCCCTCTCAAGTGTCTTTTCTCCAGAGAGAATAAGTGCTTGTAACCTTTTTTCATAAATAATATCCTCCAGTTCCTTTATTAGCTTTGTTGCTCTTCTCTGTGCTCCATTTCCAGTACATCCTTCCTGAGGACTGGTGCCCAGAACTGGACAGCATACTCCAGGTGAGGCCGGACCAGAGTCTTGTAGAGTGGGAGAATTGTCGCTTTATCTCTTGAGTTAATCCCCTTTTTAATGCATGCCAATATTCTGTTTGCTGTGTTAGCAGCAGCTTGGCATTGCATGCCATTGCTGAGCCTATCATTTACTAGGACTCCCAGGTCCTTTTCCAAACCCTTGATTCCCCCAGAGGTTCTCCCCCAGTGAGTAGATTGCATTCATATTTTTGCCACCCAAATGCATTATTTTACATTTTTCCACATTAAACCTCATTTGTCATGTAGTTGCCCACTCCATTAATTTGTTCAGATCTTGCAAGGTTTCCACATCCTGTGGAGAAGTCATTGCCCTGTTTAGCTTAGTATAATTCGCAAATACAGAGATTGAACTGTTTACACCATACTCAATGTCGTTTATGAACAAATTAAATAGGATTCGTACCAGCACAGAACCCATTTATCACCACCCTCTGAACTCGCCCTTGTAGCCAGTTTTCAATCCATGTACTCACCCTATGGTCCATGCCAACGGACCTTATTTTGTACAGTAAACGTTTATGGGGAACTGTGTCAAATGCTTTTGCAAAATACAGATACACCATGTCTACAGGCCTTCCTTTATCTAGATGAGATGTGTCATAACACTGCAGTTTTGGTTACTGAAGCCCCCCGATTGTTACATTTCAATATGGTCTGTCCTCCCTTTTTTACTATTTATATACCTTTAACTTACTATATAAGAATTTCTTGAGATTTTTTTTTGCTCTCCTCCGCGCCGTCACGGCCCATAATTCACTGCGGCATCGCAGTGCATTGCTGGCTGATGATTGGCCAAGCATGCACTATGACCCGCATGCTTGGCCAATCACAGCGCCGTCTGTCCAGTGAGCCGTAATTGGGCAAAGCCAGGGTGGCTTTGGCCAATTATGGCTCAGGGGGTTTAGTACACGCCCCACACTATATAAGGCCGCCTGCGCGGCGGCCTTGTGTAGTGTGTTGCGGTGGCGGAGAGAGATACACAGAGAGACAGTGTGATTTAATTTCATTTTGAAGCTGTTGCAAATACAGTGGGTGTATTGTGCCATCTGCACAGTGTACACGCCTGAAGCTACCCCAATTGCTGTTGTTCTGCGCATCCTATCAGTAGGCAGCTGTTGCAAATACAGTGGGTGTATTGTGCCATCTGCACAGTGTACACGCCTGAAGCTACCCCAATTGCGGTTGTTCTGCTCATCCTATCCGTAGGCAGCTGTTGCAAATACAGTGGGTGTATTGTGCCATCTGCACAGTGTACACGCCTGAAGCTACCCCAATTGCTGGTGTTCTCATAATAATAATACTACAGGCAGGCAGTTTATTCTGCTAGCTGCAGTATATCAGTATATACGTCCCAGCTTTGTGCAGCTACATCTCCCTGCAGGCCATTAGTATGTCTGTAAGGCCAACAAGGAGAGGCAGACAGTCACGAGGCAATAAAAGAGGGCAAGCAGGCTCTGTGTCTAGAGGCAAAAGTGCTGGTCGTGGACACGCTCGTCCTTTTTTCGGCAGCTGGACGCGTTGAGCCGCAACATGCCGAAGACTTGGTAGAGTGGATGACCAAGCCGTCCTCATCCTCCTCAGTCCTCATCCTCTCTCACCCAGGCTCAGGGTACTGGCAAAGCAGCTGCCAATGCGACCTCTTCCCTAGGCTCAATGGCATCAGTCACTCCTTCCTTAGCCCCACCATGTCTTCCTGAGGAGTCCCCCAAACTGTTTGAGCACAGTCAAACACTGCAACACCTCACAGAAACTCTAGTTGGAGCGCAGGAATGAGCCCTGCTGCAAAGTATTGCATCAACAATTGTAATTACACGCCCCTGTTGTACAGGGGCTGAAAAATTGGGCCTTAGCCAGTGGTGGCGGTGCCTAGAACCAAAAATGTTCTTACAAGCTATCAGCATGATCATTGAGGAAGAGGATAGTCACTCAGAATAGTCACTCAGCATCAGCATAGGCAGTCTTGAAGGGATCTGACATTTCAAAAAAAATTATTTAGTTACATCAGCATCAGGTGCTTGGTAGCTGGTGGTAATCCAAGACTGATTCATTTTTATGAAGGTCAGTCGATCAACCGACGCACACTGTGATTGGTTACAAAGCCTCAAGCAGCACTGAATGTGCGTTCCGAAAGAACGCTGGATGCAGGACAGGCCAGTAGTTCAATTGCATACTGTGCAAGCTCTGGCCAGTGATCCATCCTCAAGACCCAGTAAGCAAGAGGATTTTCGGTGGGAAAGATGTCCAAGTCTGACCTTGCCCCTAGGTATTCATGGACCATGTAAATCAGACGCTGGCGATGGTTGCTGGAACCGATCATACCTTGGGGCTGCGGACTAAAAAATTGTCTGAACGCATCGGTCAGACGGCCACCTTCTCCACCGCTCCTTCTGTGACTGACCGAAGCCTCAGCAACACGTTGTCCAGGACCAGGAATTTGTAACCTCCCAGTCTCTGGGAACACGTTGCAAAGACCTTTCTGCAAGGCCTCCTGAAGATGTTTCATCCTCTGCTCCCTCTGCGACGGCAAGATAAGGTCCGCAACCTTACCCTTGTAACGTGGATCAAGGAGGGTTGCCAGCCAGTAATGATCTCCCTCCTTGAACACGAGGATACTTCCACAGGCTTTGCAGGATCAGGGAGGCCATGCAGCGTAGGTTAGCTGAGGCATTCGGTCCGGAGTCCTCTGGGTCACTAAGGACGACATGATCCGCAGCCACCTCCTCCCAGCCACGTACAAGTCCACGGGTTTCTTGGGACTGTGAATGATCTCTAAAAGACTGCTGCTGATGCTGAGTGCCAGGCTCCACCTCCATGCTGACACAATCCTCCTCCTCCTCGTCCTCTTCCTGTGTGATCGGCGGGCCAGCAGGAACACTGTCTGGATAAAGGGGGCCTTGAGAGGTAAGGAAGTCCTCCTCTTCCTGCCTCTGTTCTGCCTCAAGTGCCCTGTCCATTATCCCACGCAGCGTGTGCTCCAACAGGTGGACAAGAGGGACAGTGTCACTGATGCATGCACTGTCACTGCTCACCATCCTCGTGGCCTCCTCAAATGGTGACAGGACAGTGCATGCATCCCTGATCATGGCCCACTGGCGTGGGGAAAAAAAAACAAGCTCCCCTGACCCTGTCCTGGTGCCGTAGTCGCACAGGTACTCATTGATGGCCCTCTGCTGTGTGTGCAGCCGCTGCAGCATGGCCAACGTTGAGTTCCACCTGGTGGGCATGTCACAGATTAGGCGGTTCTTGGGCAGGTTAAATTCCTTTTGGAGGTCAGCCAGCCGAGCACTGGCATTATATGACCGGCGGAAATGCACACAGACTTTCCTGGCCTGCCTCAGGACATCCTGTAAGCCCGGGTACCTGCCCAAGAACCGCTGCACCACCAAGTTAAGGACGTGAGCCACACAGGGCACATGGGTCAGTTGTCCCTGTCGGAGGGCGGAGAGGAGGTTGGTGCCATTGTCGCAAACCACCATTCCTGGCTTAAGCTGGCATGGCGTCAACCACCTCTCAGCCTGCCCCTGCAGAGCTGACAGAACCTCTGCCCCAGTGTGGCTCCTGTCCCCCAAGCACACCAGCGCAAGCACCGCATGGCATCTTTTTGCCTGCATACTTGCGTAGCCCCTTGAACGCCTACGGAGCACCGCTGGTTCCGAGGACAAAGCACAGGAAGAGGCCATGGAGGAAGAAGAAGAGGAGGGGGGAGGAGAGAGGTGTGTCAGAATCACCAGTAGTAGCATTTTGGAGGCGTGGTGGCGGAACAACCTCCAACACTACTGCACCTTGTCCTGCATCCTTCCCAGCTGCCAGAAGAGTCACCCAATGCGCCGTGAAAGATAGGTAACGTCCCTGTCCATGCCTGCTGGACCATGAGTCAGCGGTAATATGCACCTTACCGCTGACCGCCCTGTCCAGCGAGGCCAAGACATTGCCTTCCACATGCCGGTAGAGAGCCGGAATCGCCTTCTGTGAGAAAAAGTGGCGTTTGGGAACCTGCCACTGAGGAACCGCACATTCCACAAACTCACGGAAGGGGGCAGAGTCTACCAACTGAAAAGGCAGCAGTTGAAGTGCTAGCAATTTAGCCAAGCTAGCATTCAACCGCCGGGCATGTGGATGGCTGGGAGTGAACTTCTTTCGACGGTGCAGCAGCTGGGGCAGGGAAATTTGCCTGGTACAATCGGACGTCGGTGTACCGATAGCAGATTGCCCGCAAGTACTTGGCTGTGACACACCTAATTCTACACCTTCATTCCTCTCAGTGCAGGTTTCAGAGAGGACTGAAGGTATAGTGGGGTTGGAGATCCCAGCTGATGAGGAGCAAGGAGAGGTCCGCTTTGTTCTTTGGTGTGGGTCTTTTAGGTACGCTTGCCAACGAACTGCATGGCAGGTCGACATATGTCTGGTCAAGCATGTGGTGCCCAAGCGGCTGATGTTTTGGCCACGCGAGATACGCTTGAGACATATGTTGCAAATAGCAGCGGTGCGATCTGATGCACTCGTCTCAAAAAAGGCCCACACCAAAGAACTTTTGGAATAACGCGCAGAGGCAGCGCCCTGCACATGCGCAGCTGTGCGGTGTGATGCAGTCGGTGTGCTGCCCTTAAGCTGGCCCCTGGAGGGCATCCTGCCTCGTTGGAGATGTGCCTCCTCCTCCTCCTCTCTCCTATCAGGCACCCACGTGGAGTCAGTGACCTCATCATCCCCTCCCTCCTCATCACTGGAGCAAACCTGGCAGTATGCTGCAGCTGGGGGAACATGACTGCCAGATTGCTGTCCTTCTTGGGCATCCCCTCTCTCTGGGCTCACGTTACTGCCTTCCTCTAGCTGGGTATCATCATCAGAGCCTTCAAAACGCTGGGCATCCTCATGGAGCATGTACTAAGGCCCAATTTTTCTGCCCCTGTTCAACAGGTGCATGTAATTACAATTCTTGATATAATATTTCACAGCAGGGCCCGTTCCAGCGCCCACCAAGAGTAACTGTGAGGACTTACAGTGTTGTGGCACCAGCACCACCACCACCACCAAAGGCCCAATTTTTCTACTACTGTTCAACAATGGCATGTAATTACAATTCTTGATATAATAGTTCACAGCAGGGCGTTCCAGCGCCCACCAAGAGTCACTTTGAGGGCTTACAGTGTTGTGGCAACACCAACACCTTAGGCCCAAATTTCTGCAGAGCATATAGGGCAGGCCCCTACTTTCAAACATCCAACTTACAAACGTCTCCTACTTGCAAACGGAAGGAGACAACAGGAAGTGAGATGAAATCTACCCCTAGGAAGGGAAATTCTCTCCTGTAAGAGTTGATATGGGAAAAACGTGTCTCCTCTCCACTGATGCTTTATCCCAATCCTTGTTTTACTAAAAAACCCAAATTTTCAAAAAACATTTGTCATTGGGACAGAAAGTCCAGTGAAATCTTCTGAAGAGGTGCACAGAAAGCAAAAAAAAAATGTTACAGGGGTGATAACCCTTCCCTATGTTTTCAAAAAAGCTTAAAAATAGATTTTTGGACTGGAGCTACACTTTAAAAATGTACCAGTTCAAAATTACAAACAGATTCTACTTAACAACAAACCTACACAGTCCCTGTCTTGTTTGCACCGCCTGTATACTGCTGTTCAGCGTATATAGGGCCTGGGGGCCCCACGCCTTTCCTTTTTTTATTTGGGTACGGGGTTCCCCTTAGTATCCATACAAGACCCAAAAGGGACTGGTAATGGGCAGGGGGGTGTACCCATGCCATTTTTCTCAATGATTTTCATCCATATTGCCGGGACCAGACATTACATTAAAACCGCAAGCAGTTTGAAATTACTATTTTTCCGTTAGAAATGTCATTTTATGCAGGGACTGTTCTAAACACGGGAAACACGTGCCACTTCACAGGCATACTATAGACACCCCCCAGGCACGATATTTAAAGGAATATTTCACTTTTCTTTTCCTTTGCTTTTATATGCATTTTTACTTTAAGCGTCATTAAAATCAGTGGGATGCACTGGCTAATGCCCTTATTTAATATGCTCTTAAAAAAAAACCCATTTTCAGTTTTTTGTTCCTAAATTTTATCCCAATTTTTTTTGCATTGATACAAGACATGGTGAACCTTAGATGAATGCGTGGTTCCTTCTGCCCAGTCTATGTCTGGAACTTCCCATCCTTGCTGCTAATCCAAATTGTGATAGGAGATCTGTCTCCCCCAACTCCCTCAGGTTAGGGGGCCTATAGCATACTCCCAGTAATATTTTCCCCAAACCCCCCTTCCTCCCTTCCTTAGTGATGTCATCTTTCACATTAACTTGTGCATTATTCTTGTTATACAGGCATGCCCCTCCCTATCCCTGTGATAAAGAGAATACCCTTGAATAGTTGCCAGTCAATCATGAGTGCTGTTGAACCAAGTCTCTGAAATTCCCACAAAATCAATATCCTCCTCGTACAACAATATCTCTAGCTCTCCCATCTTGTCCGCCAGGCTCCTGGCATTGGTGAACATGCCACGTAGTTTAGACCAGTCGCATACTGTCCTCTTATTGGGAGTACCGAGATTACAAATAGGACTTGTTACTATACTTACCTCGGGTTTATGTGCTTTAGTCAACCTACCACTAATGCCCCCAATACTACCCTCTGAAATATATTCAGCACTGACTATCTCTACCTCTGGACCCTCCACCCCATTGCCTAGTTTAACCACTTCAGCCCCAGAAGAATTTAGCCCTTTCCTGACCAGATAGTTTTTTTGCGATTTGGCACTGCGTCGCTTTAACTGACAATTGCGCGGTCGTGCGACGTTGTACCCAAACAAAATTGATGTCCTCTATTTCCCACAAATAGAGCTTTCTTTTGGTGGTATTTGATCGCCTCTGCGGTTTTTATATTGTTGTGCTATAAACAAAAAAAGAGCGACAATTTTGAAAAAAAAAAACACAATATATTGTACTTTTTGCTATAATAAATATCCCATTTAAAAAAAAAATCAAATTTTTTCTCAGTTTAGGCCGTTATGTATTTTTCGACATATTTTTGGTAAAAAAAAATCGCAATAAGCTTATATTGATTGGTTTGCGCAAAAGTTCAAGCGTCTACAAAATAGGGGATAGATTTATAGCATTTTTATTATTATTATTTTTTTACTAGTAATGGCGGCAATTTGTGATTTTTATCGCGACTGCGACATTATGGTGGACACATTGGACAATTTTGACACATTTTTGGAACCATTGGCATTAATACAGCGATCAGTGCGATTAAAAATGCATTGATTACTGTAAACATGTCACTGACAGTGAAGGGGTTAACACTAGGGGGTGGTGAAGGGGTTAACTGTGTTACCTGCTGCATGATTCTAACTGAAGGGGGAGGGACTAACTACAGGAAGTGACAGATCGTGGTTCCTAGCCAATAGGAACACACAATCTGTTACTCCTGTCAGAACAGGGAAGTGTGTGTTTACACACACTCGTCCCTGTTCTGTGTCTCCTGGTCACGATCGCTCATGGCCGGCGGTCATCGCGACCGTCGCCCGTGAGCATCGGCACCCCTGCTATGCTATCCGGCTCCCGCAAGCCAATGTACAGTTATGTGGTTTCACGCAGGGTAGCCCTTCTGCCACAGTATAACTGCGGCGGCTGGTCCGGAAGCGGTTAAAAGCCCCTCTAACTATTTTTTAACATAGCAATTTAAAGGTTGTAATCCATCACGCAATTCGAAAGATGGTCATGTTTCTCCCACATCCACACTGAAACATATACCTGGATCAAGCGCTTTATGAAACTTTGTTGCAGCATTCCTTTGTTTACATTCTGCTGTGGTGACTGAGAGCTATAATAAGCTATAATTTACGGCAAATGAGCGACAGGATCAGACATAGCCAATCAGCGAGTTCTTTTTTTTCTGGGTGAGTTAAGGATCTAAAATAATGGATAATATAATTAATGGTGGATTTACAGTTTGGGACTTTTTTTATTTTTATTTATTTATTTTATTTTATAAAGGACTTCCAAAATGGATGTGGCATTTTTAATTAGCATTTGCATTTTTTGGTGTGATCAAGCAGGGGTAAAGAAAGCTGCTTTTGTGCCTGTCAACATGGGGGGCATGATGCTTGCATCCCCTCTGGCAAGGTACCCTTCTTCTATGGCCTTGTATGGGTCAAGAGGGAGCACATGCTATCCCTCCTTTTCTTGGCCTGCTAGGCTGCATGATTCAAATGAGGGTCTGGTATAAATTTTGTGGGGGACCCCACACAGGGATGTACTGGCCATTGGGACTACCGGGAGTTTTCCGGTGGGCAGATGGCTCAGTGGGCCGCTCAGGCGCAGTCCTGGAGCCTCTCCTCACTGAAAGGGATGATCACAATTTCATTCCTGTCACCAAGGAGCAGCTGCCAACACTTGCTGGAAAGAGGAATAGACCTTCTGCTCCCTCCAGCCTGCAGGGGGAGATAGAAAGCTGGCAGACTTCCCTTCCTCTGGGGACCTGGGTCCTGCCCCGGGGGACATGTATCAATGCAAAAAAAGTTTTAAAAACTTCAGTTTTTTCGGGAGCAATGATTTTAAGAATGCTTAAAGTGAAACAATAAAAGTGTAATATTCCTTTAAATATCGTGCCTGGGGGTTGTCTATAGTATGCCTGTAAAGTGGCACATTTTTCCCATGTAAGAACAGTCCCTGCATGAAATGACAGTTCTAAAGGAAAAAAAGTCATTCAAAACTGCTTGCGGTTATAATGTAATGTTGCCCCCCCCCCAACCCAGCACATTACCGGGCCGTTTGGGTCTGGTATGGATATTAACTGGAACCCCGCAACTAAGAAAAAAAAAAGCGTGGGGCCCCCAGGCCCTATATACTCTGAACAGCAGTATACAGACAGTCCCCGGGTTACAAACAAGATAGGGACTCTAGGTTTGTTGTTAAGTTGAATCTATATGTAATTTGCAACAGGTACATTTTTTAAGTGTGGCTCCAGCCCAAGAATCGATTTTTAAGCTTTTTGGATAATATAGGGAAGGGTTATCACCCTTGTAACATTTGTTTTGCTGTCTGTGCCCCTATTCAGAAGATTTCGCTTTCTGTCCAAATGACAATTGAATTATGAAAATTTGGGGTTATTAGGGAAACAAGGATTGGGGATAAAGCATCAGTGGAGACACCTTTTTCCCTTATTAACTTATGCCCCGTACACACGATCGGACATTGATCGGACATTCCGACAACAAAATGGATTTTTTTCCAACGGATGTTGGCTCAAATTTGTCTTGCATTCACACAGTCACACAAATCTTGTCGGAAATTCAGAACGTCAAGAACGCGGTGACATACAACATGTACGCCGAGAAAAATGAAGTTCAAAAGCCAGTGCGGCTCTTCTGTTTGATACCGAGCATGCGTGGAACTTTGTGCGTCGGAATTGTGTACACATGATCGGAATTTTATGACAATGGATTTTGTTGTCGGAAAATTTGAGATCCAGATCTCAAATTTTGTGTTATGGAAATTCCGATGGAAAATGTCCAATGGAGCCTACACACGGTTGGAATTTCCGACAACAAGCTCCCATCTAACATTTTCCATTGGAAAATCCGACCATGTGTACGAGGCATTACAGGAAAGAATTTCCCTTCCTAGGGGTAGATTTCCTCTCACTTCCTGTTGTCTCCCTCCGTTTGTAAGTAGGAGTCGTTTGTAAGTCGGATGTTTGAAAATAGGGGACCGCTTGTATATACTATACGGCCTGCCCTATACACTCTGTGGAAAATTGGGCCTTAGGTGTTGGTGGTACCAGAACACTGTAAGCCCTCACAGATACTCTTGGTGGGTACTGGAATGGGCCCTGCTGTAAAATATTGTATCAAAAATTGTAATTACATGCCCCTGTTAAACAGGGGCAGAGAAATTGGGCCTTAGGCAGTGGTGGTGGTGGTGCCACAATAATGTAACCCCTCACAGATACTCTTGGTGGCCGAAGGAATGGGCCCTGCTGTAAAATATTACATCAAGAATTGTAATTACAACACAGTGCAGCCGTAGTGCAGTTGCTACTACTTTTCTGGTGGTGTACACAGTACACAATACAGTGCAGCTATAGTGCAGTTGCTACTACTTTTCTGGTGGTGTACACAGTACACAATACAGTGTAGCCGTAGAGCAGTTGCTACTACTTTTCTGGTAGTGTACACAGTACGCAATACAATACAGTGTAGTGCGGTGTTGCAAAACAAAATATACATCATGTCCAGAAGGCCACCAAGGAGAGGCAGACGCTCACAGGCCACTAAAAGAGGGCAAGCAGGCTCTGTGTCTACAGTCAAAAGTGCTGGTCATGCCGGTGGCCGTGGGGCACACTTGTCCTTTTTTTCTGCTGCTGGCCGTGTTATTGAGCCAGAACATGCAGAAGAGTTGGTGGAGTGGATAACATCCTCCTCATCCTCCTCATCCTCCTCATCCTCTGTCACCTAGGCTCAGAGAAGTTTTCTTTCCTATGCAGCTGCCAAAGCGGCCTATTCCAGCGGCTCCTTGTCCACAGTCACTCCTTCCATAGCCTCACCATCATGCATGGAGGTGTCTCCCGATCTATTCGACCACAGTGTCAGGTACATGCTGCTGGATGATGCGCAGCGATTTGAAGGCTCTGATATTGGTTCCCAGGTTGAGGAAGGGAGTAACGTGAGCCTAGAGAGAGGGGGTGCCCAAAATGGACAAGAAACTGGCATTCATGTTCCCCCAGCTGCAGCATAGTGCCAAGTTTGCTCCAATGACGCGGAGGGAGGGGATGATGAGGTCACTGACACAACCACATGTCACGTACCTGGTGGTTGAGCCCACGGATGCAGGGAGCGGCCTCTCGTGTTCCTTTGGCTCAAGAACCCCTGGTAGAGCAGACAGACGTTCAAGAGCACAGAAGGGGCACAAGTACCTGGGAGGACACAATGCCAGGGCTGGTCCGAACTCCAGGTAGCAGACACAATGCCAGGGCTGGTCCGAACTCCAGGTAGCAGACGGGGACCAGAAGCAGGCTGGAACCAGGATCAGCGTAGGGTAGGAGGACCACCGGAACAGGGAGGAAGGTGCCTTGCAGATTAGGATACAGGCAGGTCTTCAGGCAGGCCGGGAAGGGTGCTAGCAGGTAGGAATGGCACCCAGGCAACAGGCAGAGAATAGTCAGGGTCGAGCCGAGTCAGACACAGGCGGGCAGGAACGGTAACAAGGCAGCAGGCAGAAGAGAAGTCAGGACAAGCCGAGGTCGGTGGCAGGCAGCAAGCAGCGGATGGTCAGAGGTAAGCCGGGTACAGGTATCAGGTAGCAGATTAAGCGCAACAGGGGGGTCTCTCAAGCGCTGTAGACCAGACAGCAGGGAGGCCTGGTGACAGGCTCCCTTAAATAGATCCACTGGCGCCAAGGTCTGACAGGCTGCGCGTCTGCGCGCGTCCGCGCGCCCCCGCGCACGCACGCGCGCCCACACACATCATCGCGCCCGTTGGCGCCCTCACGCACCCGCGTGCGTCCATCGGTATCAGCGCGCACCCGCGTGCGCCCCTCAGTGTTAGTGCGCACCCGCCTGCGCTCACCTGCGTTAACGCGCACCCGCGTGCGCCCACCTGCGTTAGCGCGCACCAGAGTGCGCCGGTTGGATCTGCTGCTGGGGGTTCGGCAGGTAAGATTCCTGGGGGCAATTGGACGGTCAGGGTGTCCTTCCTGACATTGCCCCCCCTCAAGGGGCAGCCTCCGGATGCCCAACTGAGCCACCTTGGCTGGGTGCGTTCTCTTGAAAGCCAGAATCAGTCTTTCAGCGTGAATGTTGGACTCCGGCTCCCAAGAATTATCTTCCGGGCCGTACCCTTTCCATTTTACCAGGTACTGGACCTGGCCCCGTCTCTTTCTACAGTCCAGAATTGATTCCACCACAAACTCAACCTCTCCATCAACCAGAATAGGTTCGGGCGGGCCAGTGTTTCTGCCAACGAAAGGATCAGGAACAGTGGGTTTGAGTAGGGCCACATGGAAAACCGGGTGAATACGGAATGACTCTGGCAGTTGCAATTCATAGGTCACACTGTTGATCTTTCTCTTTACAGGAAAGGGACCCATGAACTTGGGACCCAGCTTTCTGGAGGGGCATGCCAATTTCAAGTTCAGGGTTGATAACCAGACTTGATCACCAGGCTCCAAATTAAGTTCCCCCCTCCTCTTCTTGTCGAAGATTTCTTTGTAATACTCTTGGGTTCTGGACATCGTTTCCTGGAGAAGCTTATTGTTGGTACTGAAAAAGGTTACAGTTTCTTGAGCAGCAGGTACCGAGCATTCAGGCAGATTATTTGACAGGAACAGAGGGTGGAATCCGTAGTTTGCAAAAAATGGAGTCTGCTTGGTGGCAGAGTGGACAGAGTTGTTGTATGCAAACTCAGCGAGAGGGAGAAGCGGAACCCAGTCATCCTGAGAGAAGGACGAAAAACATTGTAAATACTGTTCCAGTGTTTGGTTCGTCCTCTCTGTCTGGCCGTTGGTCTGAGGGTGGTAAGCTGAGGAAAAGGAGAGGTTAATTTCCAGGGAACCACATAACGCCCTCCAGAATTTTGAGGTGAACTGCACCCCCCGGTCAGATACGATATCTGCAGGTATTCCGTGAAGCCTCACAATTTCTCTGATGAACACCTTGGCTGTTTCGGCAGCGGAAGGGGTACCCTTCATAGGAAGAAAATGTGCCATCTTAGAAAGTCGGTCCACGACCACAAAGATGGTAGAGTGGTTGTCGGAAGGGGGCAGCTCAACGATGAAATCCATGGAGATCATCCTCCATGGTCTTTCAGGAACAGGCAGGGGCTTCAGCAGACCCTAGGCTTTAGATCTGTTACCCTTGTTTTGGATGCAAACAGTGCAAGACTCCACATAACTCCTACAGTCCTTTGCTAGTTGAGGCCACCAAAATGTCCGCTGGAGCAGTTCAGCTGTCTTGTGCACCCCGAAATGGCCGGATAACTTGTGGTCATGGCAAGCACTGAGAACCGCAACTCGTACCTCCTGGGGTACAAAAACTTTATCTAAATGCCACAACAGATCGTCCCTTGCCTGCAGCGTGACGTTAGGTGGAGGAGAAGCACCAACAGAAACTTGTTTGATCTGGGTCAACAGGTCCTCCTGAAGCAACAGAAAGTTTCCTGGAGACGGGATGGTGTCTGGGGGTGAAGAGGCTTCGGATTCGTTGAACATTCTGGAGAGGGCATCTGGCTTGGTGTTTTTTGACCCCGGTCTGTATGTAATGTGGAAAGAAAATCGAGTAAAAAAGAGTGCCCACCTGGCCTGACGTGGTTTCAATCTCTTTGCGACTTTCAAATACTCGAGATTCTTATGGTCAGTGTAGATAAGGATTGGATGTGCTGCTCCCTCCAGAAGGTACCGCCACTCTTCAAGTGTTGACTTGATGGCTAAAAGCTCCCGGTCACCCACGTCGTAATTCCTCTCAGCTTCAGACAGTTTATGTGAGAAGAATGCGACTGGGTGTAAGAGGGCCTTGGGCCCTTGTCTCTGAGAGAGTACTGTCCCTACTGCAATCTCAGACGCGTCCACCTCTAGAATGTAAGGTAATGCCGGGTCAGGGTGCTTAAGGATTGATGCGGATATGAACAGGTTCTTAAGAGTCATGAAGGCTTTCTGGGCTTCGGATGACCAACGGAAACGGCTACCATGTTTCGTGAGTTCCGTGATAGGAGAGATGATAGCGGAAAATCCTTTAATAAATTTCCGGTAAAAGTTTGCGAAACCCACAAAACGCTGAACCCCCTTTTTGTCCATAGGTGCAGGCCAGTCCAAAATGGCAGAAACTTTCTGAGAGTCCATCTGGATACCTTCCACGGAGATAATTAATCCCAGGAACTGGATGCTCTGCTGCTCGAACATGCATTTTTCGGGTTTGGCGTATAAGCCATGGCATCGTAATTTCGCTAATACTTTTTTAACGTGTTCACGGTGCTCTGTCAGAGAAGGGGAGAAGATCAGGATATCGTCTAGATAAACGATAACGAACAGATCAAGGTAGTCTCTGAAAACGTCGTTCACCAAGTGTTGGAACGTGGCCGGGGCTTTGCACAGTCCGAAGGGCATGACCAGGTATTCAAAATGCCTGAACCGGGTGCGGAAAGCAGTCTTCCACTCATCGCCGCTCCGGATGCGGACTAAGTTGTAGGCCCCGCGAAGATCCAGTTTGGTGAAGATCGGTGCTGTCCCCAGTCGTTGGAATAGTTCGGGTACCAAGGGTAAGGGATACCGATTCTTGATCGTAATTTTGTTAAGCTCCCGATAATCCACGCAAGGGCGCAGGGAATGGTCCTTTTTCTCTACGAAAAAGATTCCTGCACCTGCAGGGGAGGTAGAAGGCCGGATGAACCCTTTCTCTAGGTTCTCGTCGATATAAGTCCTTAGCGTGCCCAATTCTAGCTCTGTTAAGGGGAATATCCTCCCAAAAGGAATTTCGGCTCCTGGAAGGAGCTCGATTGGGCAGTCATATGACCGGTGAGGAGGAAGAGTATCAGCCCCTTTCTTGTTAAAGACATCCAGGTACCCGTGATAGGCCTCAGGCACGGATTGACGGATCTCCTGGTCTGCTTCCACACATAGCAAGGACGAGGGTTCTTCAGCAGTTTTTAACAGGCAATGTTGGTTACAGTAGGCAGAAGGGAAGCTGATGCTGCCAGTGGACCAGTAGATCTGAGGGTTATGGGCCCTCAGCCAGGGCATACCAAGGATGATGGGGAATAAAGGGGATTCAATAATGTCCAGGCACAACAGTTCTTGGTGATTCTCAGAAATGGTGGTTAGCAGCGGTATTGTTTCCTGAGTGACAGGCCCGGACTTGAGGGCAGAACCGTCGGCCAAATGAACAGAAAGTCCATTCGCTCTGGGCCTCAAAGGAACATGATGTCTGGTAGCAAAAGTCAAGTCCATGAAACCGCTGCAGGCTCCAGAGTCAATAATTGCGGTGACCTGGATATTCCCTCCTGGAAGCTGTAAAAGAGCGGAGACAGCCAGGTGAGAAGCATGGTTACACAAAGCAGAGGCAGGGACAGAGGAAGTGGCAAGGCACTTACGAAGCTTGGCAGGACAGGACCTCACGTAGTGCCCGGGCTCTCCACAGTAGAGGCAGAGGTTGTTTGTTCGTCTGCGTTGTCGTTCCACTGGTGTGAGGGAAGGACGAAGAAGGCCTAACTGCATAGGCTCAGCGGAGTCTGTAGTAGAGGTTACCGGAGCAGGAGAAGCATCCAAACTGGGCGAGAAGATCCAGTGTAACGTTCAGATCTCCGCTCTCTTAGGCGCCTGTCAATCTGGATGGACAAATTAATAAGGGCATCTAGAGTTTCTGGGATGCCCACTCGGGCTAGCTCATCCTTCATGGATTCAGACAGGCCCATGCGAAATTGATAGCGCAGAGCGGCGTTGTTCCAGGAGGTATCGGCACTCCAACGCCTAAACTCTGACACGTAATCCTCCACTGGTCTGCGGCCCTGCTGGAGAGAATGCAGAGCCGCTTCTGCAGTGGCTGCCAGTTGTGGGTCTTCATAGAGTTGGGACATGGCTTGGAGGAAAGAGTTCAGGTCATTCAAGGAGGCATGCTTTTGCTCCAGAAGGCGGTGGGCCCAAATCTGTGGTTCCCCCTGCAGCAGGGAAATAACAAATCCCACCTTAGTGGCCTCCAGCGAGAAAGTCCGGGGTTGCAGAGCAAAATATAGTTCACACGCATTATGGAAGGTCCTGAATTTACTTCGGTCCCCGGTATAGGGACCCTTGGTTCAGGTGGCAGCATTACTACAGAAGGGGAAGAGGAAGTCCCAGATGAAGCTGATGAGGGTGCAGACAGGGCCTGGACTTGCCCCTCTAGTTGGTTGTACCCATCTTGCAGGTTCTTCACGGCCTGGGTAAGTCCGGCAAGGTGACGACACAGTTCTTCCATCGGAGAGGCTCCCTGCGTGGGCTCAGACATGGCTGTCTGGTACTGTCACGTACCTGGTGGTTGAGCCCACGGATGCAGGGAGCGGCCTCTCGTGTTCCTCTGGCTCAAGAACCCCTGGTAGAGCAGACAGACGTTCCAGAGCACAGAAGGGGCACAAGTGCCTGGGAGGACAAAATGCCAGGGCTGGTTCGAACTCCAGGTATCAGACGGGGACCAGAAGCAGGCTGGAACCAGGATCAGCGTAGGGTAGGAGGACCACCGGAACAGGGAGGAAGGTGCCTTGCAGATCAGGATACAGGCAGGTCTTCACGCAGGCCGGGAAGGGTGCTAGCAGGTAGGAACGGCACCCAGGCAACAGGCAGAGAATAGTCAGGGTCGAGCCGGGTCAGACACAGGCGGGCAGGAACGGTAACAAGGCAGCAGGCAGAAGAGAAGTCAGGACAAGCCTAGGTCGGTGGCAGGCAGCAAGCAGCAGATGGTCAGAGGTAAGCCGGGTACAGGTATCAGGTAGCAGATTAAGCGCAACAGGGGGGTCTCTCAAACACTGTAGACCAGACAGCAGGGAGGCCTGGTGACAGGCTCCCTTAAATAGATCCACTGGCGCCAAGGTCTAACAGGCTGCGCGTCTGCGCGTGCCCCGCGCGCCCCCGCGCACGCACGCCCATGCACATCACGCCCATGCACATCATCGCGCCCGTTGGTGCCCTCACGCACCCGCGTGCGTCCATCGGTATCAGCGCGCACCCGCGTGCGCCCACCAGCGTTAGCGCGCACCCGCGTGTGCCCACCTGCGTTAGCGTGCACCCGCGTGCGCCCACCTGCGTTAGCGCGCACCCGCGTGCGCCCACCTGCGTTAGTGCGCACCCGCGTGCGTCCACCTGCGTTAGCGCGCACCAGAGTGCGCTGGTTGGATCTGCTGCTGGGGGTTCGGCAGGTAAGATTCCTGGGGGCAATTGGACGGTCAGGGTGTCCTTCCTGACAATATTTTACAGCTATTAATGTAGATTTCACATAAACTCATAAAGCAACAAGTTTTTTGGCAACATCATTTGAAAGAACCGCATCAAAGAAAAAGGCTTCTCCTTGCTCCTCTTCTGGGATCTCCAACCCTACTTTACCTCCAGTCCTCTCGAAAACCTGCACTGAGAGGAATGAAGGTATAGCAATAGGTATCCCAAGCACTTGCAGCCAATCTGCTAGCAGTACACCTCCATGTGATTTTAGCAGGCACATTTCCCTACCCCAGTTGCTAAACCGTAAAAAGAAATTTGGTCCCAGCCATCCACATGCTCAGCGTCTGAATACTAGCTTGGCCAAATTGCTAGCACTGCAACTACTGCCTTTTCAGCTGGTAGACTCTGCCCCCTTTTGTGAATTTGTGGAATGTGCTGTACCTCAGTTGCAGGTTCCAAAACGCCATTTCTTTTCACGGAAGGCCATTCCAGCTCTCTACTGGCATGTGGAAGGCAATGTTTTTGTCTTGTTGGACAGGGCGGTCAACAGTAAGGTGTAATATTACCACAGACTCATGGTCTAGCAGGCACAGGCAGGGATGGTACCTTTCCTTCACGGCACACTGGGTAACTGCTGGCAGCTAGGAAGGATGCAGGACAGGGTTCAGTATTGTTGGAGCTTGTTCCATCACCACGCCTCCAAAATGCTAGCGGTGATTTTGCCACAGCTCTCTCCTCCACCCCCTACTCTTCTTCTTCCTCTATGGCCTCTTCTGTGGTGATCTGTAAGCGTTCAAGGGGCTACACAAGCACTCAGGCAAAAAGATGCCATGCGGTGCATGAGTTACATAGTTATATAGTAGGTGAGGTTGAAAAAAGACACAAGTCCATCAAGTCCAACCTATGTGTGTGATTATATGCCAGTATTACATTATTTTTGTATATATGGTGCGGTTGTTCAGGTGCTTATCTAATAGTTTCTTGAAACTATCGATGCCCCCCACTGAGACCTCCGCCTGTGGAAGGGAATTGCACATCCTTGCCGCTCTCACAGTAAAGAACCCTCTACGTAGTTTAAGGTTAAACCACTGCTTAGGGGACAGGAGCCACACTGGGGCAGAGATTCTGTCAGCTCTGCAGGGGCAGGCTCAGAGGTGGTTGACGCCACGTCAGCTTCAGCCAGGAATGGTTGTATGCGACAATGGCACCAACCTTCTCCCCGCCCTCCGTCAGAGACACTTGACCCATGTTCCATGTTTGGCACACATCCTGAATTTGGTGGTGCAGTGGTTCTTGAGCAGGTAACCAGGTTTACAAGATCTCCTGAGGCAGGCCAGAAACGTCTGTGGTCATTTCCAAGTGTCATACAATGCCAGTGCTGGGCTGGCTGACATTGAAAGGGAATGCAACCTGCCCACCAACCACCTCATTTGTGACATGTCCACCAGGTGGAACTTAATGTTGGCAATGCTACAGCAGCTGCACACGCAGCAGAGGGCCATCAATGAGTACCTGTGTGAGTATGGCACCAGGACAAGGGAAGCTTGGCTTCTTTTCGCCACGCCAGTGGCTACTGATCAAGGATGCATGCACTGTCCTGTCACCATTTGATGAGGCCACGAGAATGGTGAGCAGCGATAATGCATACATCAGTGATACTGTCCCTCTTGTCTTCCTGTTGGAGCACACGCTTCATGGAATAATGGACAGGGCACTTGAGGCAGAACATCGGGAGGAAGAGGAGGACTTCCTTACCTCCCAAGGCCACCTTTATCCACATATTATTCCTGCAGGCCGCCAAACACACAGGAAGAAGAGGAGGAGAAGGATTGTGTCAACATGGATGTGGAGGATAACACTCAGCAGCAGTCTTCGAGGAATGGTTTTCAGTCCCCAGAAACCCAAGGAGTTGTACGTGGCTGGGAGGAGGTTGTTACGGATCATGTGATCCTTAGTGATGATGATGATGATGATTTTTGATGATGAAAGGCAAATTTTTGCTAATGATAAATGCAGTCAGAAAGTCGTATTTCTCCAACACTCTTATACAGTAGACAGATTTTCAGGGGTTGGAGGGACTGGGCAGGCTTTTAAATAACAAAAACAACCAATAAAGTGACCATACAGTATTAGTGCAAAACACCCTATACAAAATGATTACATAAGGTGGGCAAATAAAAAAACTCAAAAAATCAGTATCCGTGTGAATACATTGTGTAAATAACACAACACAAAAACTGCCCAGCGAGACCAAATAAATATTAAAAAAATCATAAATACCCCCTAGGTGTTAAATACGCTGCAATCCAGTGTATGTGATATGTACAGTGATGTTGGCACCCGCTATGGATACTATAGAGCCATGCAACCTGAATTTATAGCAACCCTAAAAAAACAGCAGAGTGCACAAAAAATGCAATATAATAATAATGGTGTCACCCTTTGCATTTTGTGGTTGATTCCAATATTTGTCAGGAGGGTGTCACCGTTATTATTATTATATTGCATTTTTTGTGCACACTGTTGTTTTTTTTAGGGTTGCTATACATTCAGGTTGCATATCTCTATAGTATCCACAGAGGGTGGCAACATTATTGTACATATCACATACACTGGTTTGCAGCGTATTTAACATACGCTGGGCAGTTTTTGCATGGATACTATTTTTACATTTTTTTTTGTCCACCTTATGTAATAATTTTGTATAGGATGTTTTGCACTAAGCCTTTATTATCACTTTATTGGTTCAGAGTAGCTTCTCATTGTCTCTTTTTGTTAATTCATTTGATGGGGGGACACATGTTTAACCGCTTCAGCCCCAGAAAATCTTACCTCCTTCTTGACCAGAGCACTTTTTGCAATTCGGCACTGCATCGCTTTAATTGACAATTGCACGGTCGTGCGACGTTGCAGCCAAACAAACTTGACATACTTTTTTCCCCACAAATAGAGCTTTGTTTTGGTGGTATTGGTATTTGATCTGAGGTTGTTATTTTTTGCGCTATAAACAAAAAAAGAGAGTAAATTTTGAAAAAAAAGCTATATTTTTTACTTTTTGCTATAATAAATATCTCCCAAAAATATATAAAAAAAACTAATTTTTTCCTCAGTTTAGGCCGATATGTATTCTTCTACATATTTTTGGTAAAAAAAAATCACAATAAGCGTATATTGTTTGGTTTGTGCAAAAGTTATAGCGTCTACAAAATAGGGGATAGTTTAATGGCATTTTTATTTTATTTTTAATTTTTTTTACTAATAATCTGCCATTTTTATCATGACTGCAACATTATGGCAGACACATCGGACACTTTTGACACTATTTTGGGACCATTGTCATTTATACAGCGATCAGTGCTATAAAAATGCACTGATTACTGTGTAAATGACACTGGCAGGGAAGGGGTTAACTACTAGGGGGTGATGAAGGGGTTAAGTGTGTGCAGGCCCGCTAGCCCCACCAATTAAAGGGGGCGTACAGGTACACCCATTTGCCCACCACTGCCATTGTGCCAACATTTATCGGCGTGCATTGGTCGGCAAGTGGTTAAGCTGACAGCCACTCATTAGATATCACACTAGGGAGGTCTGTGCGGTGGTTGTTTCGTTTTATAGGGCTTTTAAATAATTTCCCTAAGATCTTGGGGATATGGCAATGTGCTGTCAGTCTAAAAAGTGGTGAGCTAAGATGGCATTACTATTCACAGAAAAGGCTATCAACTGTGCCAGCAACTAAGCAGCTACAGCAGCTGATAGGGAGACAATGCTGTAGTATTTTAGCTGCAAAAGCAGTTAGTTTGCACAGTTTGAGGAGCCTTGACCCTTAAGCGTTGTACACATGATCAGATTGCTGGCCAACAAAGAGTCAGACTTTTGTCCAAAGGGCATGTGCCGTGAACTTGTTTTGCATACAAACGTTACACAATTGTCGGCCAACAAACATGAACGTAGTGACGTACTAGACGTACTAGACGTACTACGAGACGATAAAGAGGAAGTTCAATTGTCATGAGCCACCCTTTGGGCTCCTTCTGCTAATTTTATGTTAGTAGAAGTTTGGTGAGTGTTGATTCGCGTTTTTCAGTTTGTGCTTTTCAGTTCGTCAAACAGCCATGTTGCTGAATCAGAGGAGAGAACGTTATATTATTGGGCTTGGAGTTATTTCTTTGACCCAAGTACAGTCCAGGAACAGGAGGAGGAGGAGTTCTTGGACCAAAAATTTGCCGCGGGAGCTTCAGGAGAATAATCTGGATGATTTTCAGAATTATCTCTGGATGACGGACCCCTGCTTTCACCAACTTTTAGCATTGGTGACCCCCCATTTTAAGATGCAGGACACATGCATGAGGCTCGCCATCACTCCAGAGCAAAGACTCATAGCCACCTTGCGTTACTTGGCGATGGGGAGAAGTCTCCAGGACCTCAAGTTTACCACTGGGATCTCCCCCCAGGCTCTGGGACTCAAGTACTGCAGAAGGACTATATTCGGGTACGTTTTTACCTTTAAGATCACATTCTATGTATTAATGTTTGCTAATGTATAGACATGTGCTAGCTCCCATCACAGGGTATCAATGGATGTGTTTCGGGGATGCAACCCCTTTCTTCCTCTTCGGGGTCACTTTGGCCCTCAGTGTGACTTGCGTCAAGGGATTTGCCATCCACAATGGACAGTTCTGTGCTGGATCCAGGAGTCAGATCCCATGCCTCCAAACCAACATCCTGGGTCAGATGATCACACTCACTTTCCTCTAAAAAGAAACAACACACCATTCATTAAGCCACCCCTAGTCCCATCTGTTTCTAGCATCAATTTTGCTACATTAGTTGACAAACATTTCACTTGGTCTGATGACAATGTTTGCTCTTTAATAGTGGACTCCACCATGCTGCACTGTGTTTTTTTTACAGTGAAAAATGCATAGAAAAGGGAAGGTGATGTCATTTTACAGAGGGCAAACACTGGACAAGTGCCAACATTGAAAAAGTCCTGCAGTCCCCCCCCCCCCTCCACCCATCTTGTCTCCTATGGGATAGGGGATATATGATGATAATTCTAGCAGGCGTGACTCTGTGTGACTGTGATCCCCAGGGCCTCTCCTCTAGCCATGTCTACACTGGCAAGGTTGCATTAATGTGCACTGATAAGCCAGGCAGCAACCAGAACCTGTTCTTTATCCCTTATGTTCTGCCCTAAGCCCATGGCCTTTGGCCCACCTATATTTACCGCTGTCGGTGGCTAAATGAGTGTTTGAAGTTGTCACTTATGTTTTTGGTGGGAAGATGGCCTTGTTGCCTTCCCTGTTGGGGCCTGAGCGAAGGGTAGCCTCCCTTCGCCCCTTCTGGTGGCTTGGCTGTTGCCTCATTTTTTGGTGCCTCCGGTTAAAAGAAGAAAAAAAAAATAGGTACAAAAATAAAGAAATGTCCAAAAACAAAACCAAGTAAGAATGTTCATATATGCTTTATATTTCACTTCATCTTTAAAATAACAATTTAGACAAAGGTTATAGAAAACATTACTGTACATACTCGAGTATAAGCCGAGTTTTTTTTCAGCACATTTTTTTGTGCTGAAAATGCCCCCCTCGGCTTATACTGGAGTCAAGCATTTTTCTGCTGCAGAAAATTACATTTTCTGAACTGACTTTGGGGTCCCATATCCAACTTTGGGGCCCCATATCCAAAGCTGAAGTTCCTAGCACCAAGTGGCCCTGAGATATGGAGCCCCAAAGTCGGTTCGGAAAATGCCATTCTCTGCTTGACATTTTCCGAACCAACTTTGGGGCCCCGTATCTCGGGCCACTTAGTGCTTGGAACCCCAGCTTTGGATATGTTGTAGTATTAGTTCCACTGGGTTTAAACACCAAATTTCCTAGCACTAAGTGGCTCCGAGATAGGGGGCCCCAAAGTCGGTAAACTGTGTCCATCTGCAGCAATGTCATTTCGGGACCCTTTGGGAATTTTGGCTGCAGCTAGTGGGCATCTAGGAACCCTTAACTACTGAGTTTGAAGTTCGGGGGACATAGGGAAATGGGCACAGTGAGGCATGCAAATGGGCATTGCTGTCTGTCTTTTCCACTTACAGTAGCTGCGCATTTCTCACCCTAGGCTTATACTCGAGTCAATAAGTTTTCCCAGTTATTTGTGGTAAAATTAGGTGCCTCGGCTTTTATTCGGGTCGGCTTATACTTGAGTATATACAGTATATATATAATTCTCTCAAGCTACTTGGAGAAAGCACATATACAGACAGCTAATTTACACATATCCATATTGGTTATATACAAATATTGCTTACTTTTTTTGATGATTTTATGTATGGACTCCATGTGGTCTTGCTTACGGTGTTTGAGATCAGACTATAGTTTTCTGATTTGGTCTTTTGTTCGTTGCACCAAAAAAAAAAAAATCGCCCTGCAAAATGGCGATGACCTTATCCATAATACTGTGCATTTATCTGTTGGGCTTTTCGTAATTGCGCAGCTTGCAGTCATAGTCGTGCTTCTGTAGGATGCGCACCATCTCCACAATCTAATCCTTGCTCATGGGGGTTGCTTTGTGCCTCCTATGAGCTACACCACCACAGGGCTGCCTGGAATCCGCCATGTTGTCCCTTCCAAATGTTCTACCGTGTGTCTTTCATGTGTCTCTCATGCAGAAGAGAGATGGTCATGCCCCAGCATCATGACACACTGAGAGCGGAGTTTCACGCATGCGCAGTGTATATAAAGCCATAACGCACAGTCGATGAAATGGCCGTAGGAGCGATCTTGGAGTGGAGGAAGAATGATCGCCAACACCTGAAAGGAGCCAGAAAACAAAGGGACAATTGGAAATTTGGCCATAGGTGGTTAGTGGCCTATACTGCTTAGATTGAGACCTAGATTGGGAGCAGCTTATGAGTTAAGCCAGACAGTATGTTTTGTCTTGTGTTCTGTATTGCAGGCATCATATCATTTATCATGACGGATACATTTACTGCACCTGTTTTTTTGCCCCAATTCATTGACCTGTATCGGGAGCTGCCCTGTCTCTGGAAAGTCAAGAATCGAGACTACTCAAATAATATCTAGAGGAAGGCAGCGTTGGAGAAACTGCTTGAGTTGATGAAGCCAGTGTACCCCAGGGCAGACATCAACTTTGTCAAGACAAAAATATCAAAGTACTCCTCTACTTTTAAAAGGAATCTCAACAAGATGATGGACTCACAGAGATCTGGAGCGACATCTGCTGAGGCCACAGCTCCAGAGGTCCATCCAGGTCCTGCTGCACAGGATGAAGATATGGAGGAGCCCAGCTTGACCCAGGTATAGCATTGTTGAACATATTTGTATCCAAAAATACAATGATGATAACTAGACGTTATTGTTATAATATTTCTGCCTTAACAGAGTGGTTTCCATATCGATAGACAGTAGTGACCAAAAATGATTTGTACAAGAATAAAAAATGCTGGTGTCAGAATGATAGTCTTTTCTATTTGTCCACATTCAATTT